>WEIS01005152.1:0-14312 GCA_013389965.1 Todus mexicanus | reverse complement strand
TTCCATAACCTTCACATTCAGCTGGACCCACTGTGCTCTCTTTTGCTGAGCTTTTCCAGATTGACATAATTTTAAATAATGTTCTGTCATAGCAATAGACAATGTGCATGATTTCAGAAAAAAAAGCATATCAATAGCAAGCAGGGAAAACTGTTATTTGTTATATTTCAATCCTTTTTTAACTCTAGAGTTCTTTTAAATTATTGTTCTTTGTTTCCTAAAGACTCAAATTTAATCTTTTCAAGCTGAGCTTCCCAGGCTACTTATGAAATTTAATGGCAGCACCTTTAGAAACTTAAATATTTAGGGTTTGTACGTGGGTGTGCATGTGCTTGCACTTCAGAGTCAAAGTTACAGGCTTGAGACTTCTGTCTATATTTTACCTTTTTAAAGTCTGAATTTGCATTTATCTGATATGTCTGCCAGCTGCAGCATGGACAGTTTGTTATGTAATGCATGAATACGAGATGGATGCATTTGTGAATAACAAAGCCAAGAGTTAATACTTTAGAGAGGAATATAAAGTACAGTAAGAAAAGCAAATATGCAATTTTTAACAGTCTCCCACTAAAACTGGTACTGTCGATCTAGACTATAATGTCTTTGAGAATTAAATAAGTGTGTCTGTTCATCTGAATGACTGAGTGAATAATGTATTAACGTGCATTTGATGTGCACATTTACGAATATGTATCTGCCAAGCCCAGTAAAAAAATCTCTTCTACAGAGACTCTCCTTTTTTTTCAGAAATGATACCTCTTGAGGCATTAGAAACAAACAGGGCTTTTCCCTCAAGCTGTTATAGTCCCTCTTCGCCCTCCAAAGTAATCAGATAAACATTATTGACATGTCAGAGAATTAATCATTAAATAATCTCTAACTTCCATCACTATAATAGCAAGGTGTTTCAGAAAACTTAAATGAAAGAAGCCTGCAGGTTAACGAGAAGACTTTGTTCAGTCATGCAAGACATGCACATAATGTGGAAGAAAGGATCTGAAAAGACCCTGAGCCTTTTGAAAAATCTTCTGACCAACAGAAAAGAAGCATATTTTGCATTTTGTCTTATTTATCTGCCATGCCTCTCTGCTCAGTACTAGCGTCTTGTAATCGCTTCTGCAGCAGCAGTCATGGCCAGTTCTACTATAAGTTCTCTGCCACCAGTACACACTCAAATACTCACCAGCTGTTTTGCTCTGAAAAGAAAAAAAAAAGACAACCTGGTGTTGTTACCAAATGCCAAGACCCTAGTTGAGATGCAGACAATGTCTCCAGGCTCCCATTATGTTGCTTCAGCCCTGAGCTCTGAAGAGTATCGATAAGGGGCACAAAATAAAACAGGGAAATCAAGAGACGCTGAGTAATAGACCTTTGAATCTTTGTTATTGTTGGATTTACAAATAACACAAACTGGTTTGGGTAGGGAAGGGAAATCAGTTTGCAGTTCAGCATTGGCCTTCATACAATATCATTTCTCATATGTGGAAAAAAGCATATTTGAACACTGAGAGTCATCCTGGTACAATGAAAGTGAATAAATCATGGCTGCTGTATTAAAGGGTCAGCCTCTCCATACCCATGTAAAAAGGTTCATAGTGTTCATGATAACGTAAACTTTATCCACTCGAATGCATAGCATATTATGCATGCTTTGAAAGAGAATAGTTTTGAGTCCCAAGTATTTTCCATCATGCGAGATCCTCTTTCCTTTGTATCAGGCATTTTTCATCTCTTGTTATATTTTGCCTGCAGCCAGTAAAATCTTATGCTTTTGAAGCCAAATGAAGATTTACATAGAAATTCTGGATATTCAACAAAAAGAAACTCCAGAAGCTGAAAGCCTGTTTTGTGTGGATGTCAGCTTGCGTATGTTTGCATGCAATTGTTCAGCCTTCTAGAAAGAATCAGTAGTTCCTTGCTCTTAAATTTGTCACCAAACCTAAAACATTTTAAGGAAAGCATACTGTGCTTTACTAAAACCCAAAAAGATTTCACCCGAGATGCTCATAATTGAAACCCTTTCCTGGAAGAGATGCCTGGCACTCCTCCAGCTGCAGGACTTGCCAATCTTTGTCCCTGGGTACCGTCTGTCTCTGAGGGATGTCTAGGACTGCTGCGCCTTATCCTAAGTCCTTGCTACATCGCTGCCCTTTACCCATTCCAACAAAACTGTGGTGGCATGGTAGTCCCACCTCCCTGTCCCACTGAGAGCAACAGGCTTCAAAATGCAAAATCACTGGAATAATCACAAAGTCAGATTAGATCAATCGTTTTAGATGGATTGTAGACTCAGACAAAATTGTTCTGCTTAGTTCAGATGAAACTTTCATGATCTCTGTACAGAAATGAAAGCTAAAAAGAATGTATTCAAGGAAAAGCTGTGGGTTTTGCCATCTTTGCATGTCTCTGTAAATACATGGGCTTATTGTGCCACTGCTGAACCTGGAACTCAGTCTTCCAAACACATCCTTGGCTTCAGGTAAGGTTGTTATCTGCTTGCTTTCCAATCACACTGCCCAGTTTGGCCCACACATAGACTGATCTGTGCCTGCATAGCAGCCCTTTGTCTGAAGTGACTTGGGTTTTGTATTTCCAAGGTAGCAACCCTAGATGGAACAATAAATACTCTTTTCTGGCAATGTTTTTCTCCTTAAGATGGCAGCTTGCATCCCGTTATTTTTAAGGTGGTCCACTGAAGCAGGCTATTGCGGAAGCAAAACCACAAGAAAGCCAGCTCTATGTGTGGTTCCTGGGTAAAACACACCATGATTTCCCACCAGGCTGACATAACAGTAGAGATTTAATCCTTGCCTGAAAGATCCACCTTTCTTGAGCCTCAGTTCCAACCAGTAAAGTAAAGGATGGGTCATCCAGAATTCAAAACCCACAGAAAACAGCCCTCGCTCTTTGCAGCTTGCAGTCCTGATATAACAGCCTCCCCAGCCTCTGGGGGATCAGGTAACAATGGGGTTTGATAATACTGCCGGAGTTTATTTGAGGGATGTTGACAAGCCTAATTGCTTGGCAGCTCGGAGCAGCTGTAGGGCCCCTGGCTGGTCTGAGGGGGGGCATTAACTCTTGGCTTGCCTGTTGGGTTCCTCATCACAGCTGAAACGCTGCCTGAGAGGGTGACTGTGACACGGAGAAACACTCCTGGAAAGCATTTGAGTTCAAAATACGAGAAGTGACTAAGAAAGATACTGAGAGGATGTACCAGCACTAGAAGAATAAATAATGGATTTTAAATGGATAGCAGGTCGAGAAGTGGGCTTTCTGCATGACTTCTCTGCACATTTAAAGTAATGCGCAGCAGTGTCTGTTCTTGCCATAGAAGCTTGTTCCTGTGTTATCCAGATAGCTAGCTGCCTGAAAAGAAAGACCAACCAAGGCAAAAAAAAAGCCCTGACAAATCATTTCTCTAACAGAGACAATGAGTCAACTTCCCTCAGCAGTCTCTCCACCATTTATTTTTACTTTTCACTGAACTTTGATTTTTAAAGCAAATAGGAAGAAGATATTTAATATTCTCATTGAGAAACAGAAGTGATTGGGGAAACATAACCCAACACCAGCATCGTTGACTGCGATTTAAAGCATTGCAGATGTTAGAATCTGTATCATTTCCACTTTCTGTTCTACCCTAATGGAAATGGGTTGTTTGCAAGTCTAGCAGCAGGTATATGGCTATAACATGGCAGGGTAAAGTTGCTGTGGGAGTTTCAACTGTGTATTTCTAGATTATTTCAGTGGAAGCGAAGTTTCCATTTTGCATTATAGCAGCGGTTTTGCAAACAATGCAGTTATCTGATGTGGAAAATAAAACACACAATTGTACAATTGTTTTGGAACACAATAAAACTGCAATTCTCATTACGCAGTGACCATTTAATACAGAAATCTCTAAATTATGTCTTGAAATTTTGGATTAGCGCTTGGCAGTTCACCACTTCATGGCTTGTGTTAGCGGGAGTCTGAATAGCTAGAATTTTAGAGGACACCAAGAAACCTGCAACTCTTCACCATCACTGCCAAAAGGTCTGTGTGATGCTAGCCCCACTCTCTTGTTTTTTCTCAATTTTGTCTCAATTGGGAAACAATCCTTAAAATTTGGCATGCAAGGGAAGCTCTAAGTCAGCCCACTTGGCACAACCATCTCAGGCCCAAAGGGATAGTTTCAGAGAGACCCCAGCTGTGGCACAGTGTTATGACTTCTCCCCGCCCTGTACATGTGCTGTCCACTTTTCTACCTGTCCCAAACCACACGTGCCATCTCCCAGCAAGTGTCAAATGGAAACCTATTGCTTCTGTTAATTATGAATCTCTTCTTCTCCTTGATTTTATTTAAGCATTTAGATTAGTATTTTGAGCCCATTCCTGCAACATTTCTTCATGAAATCAGGAGTTTCAAGTCTGTATCATCTCTATGTTCTGTACAGAAGAAATATTTTGTTTTCATTCTTTTTACTGATACTGGGCCTTCAGTGTCAGGGTTTCTAATATATGAGCTGTAAGCCCTAGGGAACCTGAGAGCTCTTCTAAAGAATGCCTAAGAATAGCAAGTATCTTGCAAACAATTACATTTTCTTTGCAAGCATCTAAACATTCACTATAAAAATTTTCAAGGGTTACAAATCAGAAAAAGTTGAGAGCTACTGCTTTAGTGTATTCTTTCTGGGAACGCAATTCAGCTATGGTTGCTGAAAAGATGAGTCTCTGAGCTCTGAGAACACTGAAAGCTTCCTTTGCGCAACTCATGTGATTTCTTTGTGTTTGTCATTTGGCTTGGATCAGTGAATCCCACACAGTGCATCATTTCTGATAGGAACGGCCAGAAGTGCTTATATATCAATCCACACCGTCTGCTATTCAGGGAATATTTTGGCCACACCTCTCTTTGGTGTGCAGGCCTTTGGATTTTTCCTTTTGTGATTTGCAATGCTGACTTCTGTTTTCTTGGCAATGGATAAACTCTGAGTATGACAGAGCTATTTTTAGCTGTACATCAGCACATTAAAAACAAAGAAATGATTTCCAGTACCCGTATAGAAGCTCATGTATAGAAGGAGACAAGACTTTAGATACCTAGTAAACTCAACTTGCTTTTACAGGCTCTCACGGCTCGCAAGCTAACTGCTTGTTTCACACTGAGTAAAGTAAAAAATACCTTCCTATCTGTTTCAAACAGTCTCTCCTTTCATCACTTCTACCAGAGAATACTTTGTTTACTAGGTGTCTTGTCCTCTTACAGTGCTGAGAGGATTGATAAAAGCTAATCAGTTCCAGAGTTTAAGATACATTAAATGACACAATTACCATCTGCGTATTAATGTGTACACCAAGGGGATTAATTTTATTTTCTTCCAGCTCAGTGAAAAGGAGCACAGTAAGGTAAAAGGGGTACTGGATTCCCAATGAGTATTTTCTCATGCATCAATATTTTTCTTTCAGCTGGGACAGTTTCACTTTTGATTGATTTTTTTGAATGTTGCTCTTAACTCCAGGCAGCCTCTACAACATGAACCACCCAAAATGGCATTTATGCCAAGAGAGCGGAAGGCCACAAAACTCAATCTGCCAGCAGTGTCCGTGTGATTTCTAGTGCATAGTAAAAGCAGACAGTGCTACACAGTGCTCACACTGCACATTAAAAGTAATGCCTGCTTACTTCTATTCCCTTTGACCATAAACAGCTTTGTTACTAAGTGGCATGTTAAGGACAAATACCTGCTTGAAACATTTCCAGGTAAGTACTTTGAGGCAGCACTAATTTGAAACACCAGAGATCTGCTCAAAAACATCCTGAACGCCTGTGTAGAAATCCTACACCTGGCCCTTTCACCTTATGTGGCTCAGAGTCAGTTATTTGCAATTCTTCGTGTCAGTTGACCCATCTAGAAGGCAGAAAAGGCTAGAGCAATTTCTGCAAGAGCCAAGGATTACTTTAGCCTTCATTTCCTGGTGCTTATGGAGTACCTTAAAAGTGCATGGCTGAAGAAGAACTGGAATTTTATTCTGTCATTAACTCACTCTTTGGCCTTGAGCATACTACTTGCATTCCTTGTATCTTCAGCAGAACGGTTGGAGGCAAGGGGCTCCTGAAGGACTCACTGGCCACAGTCACCGTGTGAGAGCAGGAACTTGTCCTTCCAAAGAGGACAGCCCATTAGTTTCCCCCTGCAAACACGGGGAAAGGGAGAGCATAAGTGGATGCAGCATGGTCAGGTGAGCCCTGTGATCTGCCTGCAACCCCGGCTCTCCCAAGGCAGTGTGAAAAGCTGCTTACGTGCTTTGGCATGAGGAGCTCACTCCAAATGATGTGCCACCATCTCAGGCCTGGCCGACCTTCCATTGGCATCCCCAAAAGCACCAACACTAGCTCTAACTAAAATACAAAGGGGGCTGAAAGAATGGTCTTTCCATTGAAAAAGAAACACACATACAAAAAAACCCCCAAACAACGACAAAACCCAAAACCGGGAAATATCCCGTCAGAAGGGTGCCGGGCCCCCTTGCTCCACTGGCACCTATGGCAGGTTGGGCCTGGTTCCTCAGGAGGCCCCCAAGGAGGGACCTCCCCAGGCCAGGCCAAGCCAGACCAGGCCAGGCCGGCTCCTCATCCCTACTCAGCTGCCCTCTGAAATAATTCGTGCCGTAGCCAGCAGATGTCAGCAAGTGATAATAAAATGCCGGGCAAGCCTCACAGGAGTGTGTGGATTTGGGGTTGCCCACACCTGGCGTGGGCAGAGGCCTCAGGGGGTGCCCACACACCAGCGAACCCAGAGGAAGGCAGCCTGCACCCCGAAACGCTCCCTGCGAGGCCCCGACCCCATGGCAGCCCTGCGGCCTCGCTGCTGCTCAGGGGGCTCAGGGACCGAGAGGTGGCATGGGGACATGGGGTGCTGGGGGGGACCTGCAGCCGATGAGGCGGGTGAGCAGCGGGGTGCACTCCTGCCAGTGGCATCGCAATCCAGAGAGCGAGCCGTGCCCACCTGCGGGCACCTTCCAGCTGCTCGCTGTGTGCTTGATTCCTTCCTAAAAACCTCCCGCCTTGAAATGAGGGGAGCAGCCCTGATGCTGACACGTGGGGAAAAGGGGGTGTACAGCCCAGCAGGACACAGAATCAGAATGTTAAGGATTGGAAGGGACCTTGAAAGATCATCTAGTCCAGTCCCCCCATGGGAGCAGGATCACCTAGTTGCACAGGAACTTGTCCTGGCGGGTTTTAAACACCTCCAGAGAAGGAAACTCCACCACCCCCCTGCACAGCCTATTCCAGGACTCTGTCCAAGGCAACACCAAGGCATCGGGTGAGCCTGGACCAGCAAAGACAACGTGGCTGCTACATCTCCACTAGTAAATGAAATACACTCAAGAACAATAAATAAAAACCTCCAAACTGTACAGCTCTATCCCAAAACTCTTACTGCATGGATTTAAGAATCACCTCAAGTGGCAAAACAGTACCGCAGTTATCTGCATATAATGGTGCTTATATCACTATAGCATACTTTTATATAGGTATTGATTGTAATATGGCCACAGCCAGAAGTAGAAATGAGAACGCATTCAACTGACTGGTGAGACCACACCTGGAATACTGACTGTATTCAGTTTTTGGCTCCCCAATGCAAGAGAGACGGGGATCTACTGGAAAGAGTCCAGTGGAGAGCTACAAAGATGATTAAGGGACTTGAACATATCTCCTATGAAGAAAGGCTGAGAAGACTGGGCCTGTTTAGTCTTGAGAAGAGAAGGCTTATTAATGTCGATAAATACCTGAGGGGTGGGTGTCAAGAGGAAGGGGCCAGTCTCATTTCCATGGTGCCCAGTAATAGGACAAGGAATAATGGGTATAAGCTTGAATATAGGAAGTTCCACCTCAATATGAGGAGAACCTTCTTTATTGTGAGCTTGATGGAGCACTGGAACAGGCTGCCCAGAGAGGTTGTGGAGTCTCCCTCTCTGGAGACTTTCAAAACCCTCCTGGATGCGTTCTTGTGTGGCCTGCCCTGGATGAACCTGCTTTGGCAGGGGGGTTAGGCTCAACCATCTCTAAAGGTCCCTTCCAATCCCTAACATTCTATCATTCAATGATCCTGTGATACCGATCCTCTGCAAAACAGCAAATATATCTGCTGACATTTTTCAGAAACACAACATAAGCAGCACATTTCACATCAAGACTTTCTATCAGCTGCTAGGTTCAAAGGTAGTTTAGTTCTTACTGTGGTTTCCGTGCCCCAGGTTGTAAGTGTACGCAGGACCAACATCCTCCAAGTTATCTGATGATAACAAACTCTATTCTGGCCTCACTAGCAGAAATAAGGGCGAAGTAGCAAATTTTAATTCTTTTGGTACTTCTGGATGAACAACACACCCCCTCATCAAGGAAACTGGAGCCTTCTGAGCATTGACAAGGCATGTGGAAAATTGCTGCACATTTTCTAGGATTTTGAAGTAAGGCCTCACATCTAAGCTTGGACTAATCTGTGTTCACACCAAGCTCCTCAGGCCTTCAGGAAAGCAGAATAAAAGCCAATGTCCTGGAGCCTGCAGGTGAAGTTTTGCATGCACTGCTGAACCCTGGTCAGCACAAACAGGCCAAGAGACAGTGGTGGCTTTAACTCTTCTTTGTGGGCTTTTGGAAAAAAAATCTACTTTTCTCACTTTGGGCCACACATAATGTTGTTACTTCGATTTTACAGAAGGACTGGAAAACATCTAAATAAAGCAACCAGATTATGGAGGCATTTGATTAAAAAGCAGTGAAAGAAATTTTTTAATGGAATTAAAAGGCATTTAAGTGCCATCATATGAGGGTCTGGCCTTGCACCTTTAGAACTGTCTTACTTGTTTTCTTCGTATTAGATTTTCTTTTCAAATCTCAACTATCCATAAAGAAATCTTTCTCACATAGCTCAACCCTCTGATTTCACTGAGCCTGTGTGTGTGAGCTGGATAACTTAAATTTTTTGGCTCTGTTTTGGAACTCCTTATTTCAGGTGGTTTGGAATTATCTGAGACTGAAAATGCATTGGAACTTATGCAGAAAAATGGCATTTTTCATACGAGTATGCCAAAGGCTTCGCCAGTTCCGCCCCAGCTGTCTGAATTGTCACCAAGCACACAAAATATCGGCCCCAAAGGAATTGATCCTTGACATTTATGGGCTGCTAAAGTGAGGTAAGACCAAGCCCTTATGTCCTGGTCCTCTCAGGGAGTTATCCAGGCAGGGAGCACTTAATCTGTGCTTAAACTAATGAAGAAGGTGAACACGGATGAGAATAAGAATGTTGAGATTCATCAGTGCAAATTCCAGACGATGTCAAGAAGTTATAGGAGACTCCCTACTGTACACCTGTGTATGGAAGGAATACAGGGAAAATAGTCAATGTGGCCAAAGGGGCTTGAGATCATCTAGCAATACATGTTGCACTGGGTTTAAGTCCAGTCAGACAGACAAAAAACTCTGTAACACGGGCCAGGTTAAAAAAGCTCCAGAAAGATCTATAATTTCAGGAGTAAACGACATCAAAGCATTGCTGAATAACATGGATAAAATCAAATTTGAAAATCAATAAAATTATATTTAAAGACTAAGTCATAGTATTTTTTATCTTACTATTAATTAGAGTAGCTAATTCTTCAGGCTGCCACATGCCTCTGGTGCACTAACAAAAAGTAACCCAGTCAGAAGATACCACTTCACACTAATATTGACCTCAACAAAACAAGGCAGAACAGGTTCCCAGGGGGGCTGTTACATAACTTGGTATTTTCTTTTATGCTAAATGGCTATTACTACAGTAATCCCAAGAAAACATGAAACCAAGGATGTTTGCACAGGTGCTGCTGTGTTTGTTGTTGCAGGGTTTCTCCCCAGGGCTGCAGCGGGGAGGAGTGAATACAGGTGCTGGGGGCCGGCAGGACCTGACAACTGAAACACGGCTCCCTGTCATCTGGCCCTCTCACCCCCTGCCCCTCACCTTCCTCTGAAAATATGTCTGTGATATTAGACTATTTATTGCAAAACTTAGCAGGGAGGGACTTTAATTTGAGGGGCTTACTGATGCCCCTGTGAGTTTTTTCACAGGGTTTCCATAGGGTTCTTCAGGTCCTTATTTGCCTGCACAGCTTATTTGCTGTAAACTTAAACATGTACTTGCGGGATTAAAAAAGGTGTTTTGATTAACTGGCTGAACAGAGAGGCATTTAAATGTGTGCTTAAATGATTTGTGGAACTGAGGCCTGGAAAACCCTCAATTTCTCTTCAGCATGAAGGAAGAATCAATAAATGACAAGAGAAGTTAGTCATGGAGTTCAGAGAATTATCTTCCCCTCCCTGAAAGGAAATTCAGAGAAGAGGAAAGTAAGAAAAAAAGAAAAACAAACTCAAAACTCTCCTCTAGCACTTCATTTTTACAGAAAATGTCCCTGGTTTCCAGATGAGTTTAATCTCTTTTCCAGTATCTACCAGAATAACAACCTTTTCTCAAAACACCAGCGCAGATGCAATGTCAGATGTGATGTCCTGACAAAGCAGGAAACAACCTTCGCAGTCCAGCAGGAAGAAGGTCAGATCATCTCGCCCCTCTTACTGCTTGGAAAACTCAATGCTGTTGTAAGAACTCTGCTCAAATGTGAAAATGTTCCTCGTTCCACAGCTGCTCTTCTCTCAGCATGTGGACATGGACCTACCTTAACTAGTAAAGCTCTGAACCCAGTGAATGCCTGGTGTGATACTACAGAATGTCCATTATATGCTTTCTGTACATTTCATTCTCGGCAGTCTCCCTGTCTTTTGGCTTAAACGTCATATTCTTCCTCCTTTACTTACCAGTATAAACCCAAACTGTGAGTTGTTTCTCTAGTCCAGAATACATCAGATACTTTAATTTTTCTTAGAGGGCGGTTTGGCACCAGGAGGAAGGGCAGCACGGCTCTCCAAAGGCACTGTTCAGCATTTTACAGATCTTTCTAACTTACTGTTCTCTATTCCCACTATTTAGGTTTTTCACTGTTCCTTCCTTTGTGTTGTTGGATTTCTCTTTTGATGACTGAATTAACTCTAATGGAAAGTTCTTTCAGCTATTTTCATCGCTCCTGCTCTATTTTTTTTTTCCAGACAAAACAAGAGAATATCTCAGCTGCTCATGCGCAGTTCCCAACAGCCTGTTATGTCCAGGCGTGCAGGCATTTTGGCAATTTCCCTTCACCTGTGGAAATGGAGTCACCCAAGCATTTCTTTGAATTTTTCCAAGGATTCCTACAAGCCCATTATCACTTCTATCATTTTCATCTCCCTCTGATAACACTGGAGTCATCTTGAGCCCAAATCCCAGTTCAGGAAGGGTTAACACAGATTCTACAGAAATCCCAAAGCACTGTTTGAGTGCTGATGTCAAATAACTCAACCTGTCTTAAGGCGTGACATAATTTATGACTGAAAGGAAATTTTAGTGGGAATCCTCCAGAAACATGAACAACAAGGTCCTATCTTCCATCAGGCATTATATGTTGCTATCAAATGGATTTGAGTTACTATTTTAATATATTGGAATTGCTATTTCAATCCCAATACTTTGATTGTACTATGCATCAATCCAATTACCTTTTTGGCTGTATTTTAGGAGGTAGTACAGGTTCAACATATACTAAAACAGTAAGAAAAGCTATCCTCTACAATACCTGGGATCCCACTGCAAGGGAATATTTGAGGAATCCTGATATATAACAGGAGAGTGAGATTTCTAAAGAGCTGGCAGTGTGGCCAGGCTGAAGCAGGATCAAACATGAAAGACATCAACACTCTTTGAGACACTGAGGTTTATATCATAAGGCTGAGATAAACTGAAAATTATGTAAAGGTCTGAAGAAAAACAAAATAACTCCTTAAAGTAAATATCTCTGTACTCTCTCTTCATTTGATGTCAAGCCTAGTGAGTTCTGTGATTCCTGAACAGCTATTTTACCTTCACTTAAAAAAAATAATTTAAAAACCCCCCCAGCTTTTCTATGATTGTATTATTTGCACAACCTCAGACAGTTTTAAAATTATTGAAGTTGTAGTGAAATATAAGTAGCTACATCAGGCCATTACCATGGACCTTCTAATGAAGGTAGAACATACCCGTAAAAATAGAAAAATATGGGTTGTGGACTCATTCTTGTTGAGGGCACTCTCGGCTTCTACAAATTTCATTAAGGGCAAGATTGTGATACACCTACCCGGGTCAAGTGATGTCTTAATACTTCATTCCAATGGCATAACTCAAAGAATTAGGTTTTATTCAACTTGAGAAAGGTATCACAATCTAACCTTAAACGCTGAGTGCTCTTAATGCACGATAGCACCAGGCTCATTGCAGAGAAAATGAATGTTACACTTTTGAGGTGAATAATATTCTTTTTTTTTTTTCCATAAATGGTATTTTCTACCAAAAATCATTTGAGAAATCGCTTAACTTATATGCTAAATCCTCTGAGAGGAGGGGAGAACAGCTCCAGTTTCACTGCCTAAGTGTTCCATTTAAAGGATATTAGCTAGCCAAATGAAAAATGCATGAATCAATCAGCAACAAGGACCTTGATCTCTGAATGAGACAATGCTGAGCTTTGAGATTTATGGTCTTGCTTCCAGAATTCCATTATTTGGAGGAACAACAACAATAACAATGGGAGATGACATCAGAATAGCTAGTGTTCTTCTTTTCCTTTCTTTTCCTGTTGATCACAAGATGCTGACTTCTGTGTCATTCACCCCTGTCAAATGAGTAAATGTTCAGTGCTTTAAAACATTACCACAAGCATGCTCAGTTCAAAACAAAATGAGAATGTCTTGAATGGAAGGGTATTATTGCTGCTTGCATTTTGCACTGCTAATTAATTTATCCACAGAGCAATTACCTATTACTTACTTTTGTCCTGTATTTCTTCTGCAGGCAGAACTTTTGATTTTTACACATCGAAAACACATTGTTGGTAGTCATACTGCACTGACATAAACCAAACAAGGATTTCATTCTAACCACTCATGATTCTTGTTTTCCATTTCCCCAGCCAGCTGCATAAAACATAATAGAACTGCCCCTTAGCTTAATGATATTAAGCTTATGATATCTACAGCGGGTGAAGTTCCTTCAGACATTGTCTGCCTGACAGGACCTGTCCAACAGGCTTAAACTCTTCTGCCATAGTGCCAAAAGTGAGAGAAGGTAATGAGAGGATAGATTTACTGAAGGAGGCAAGAGGGACTCACATTAACACTGGCTGGACATGGGGGCACTCTTACATAATGTGATAAGCTTGTGACCATACGGTTGTGGGGTGTCCTCCATTCAGGTTGGGCTCGTGGATCATACTAGTGAGAAGCAAATCCTGTTTCAGCCTGAGTGCACACAGTATGTGAGGAATCAGCAGAGCGAAAATGGGGCCCTTTCTAGGCTCTAGGTTCAAAGCAACTTCTGCATTAAAAAATCCCCCAGAGCTCTTATGCCACCCTGAACATCTCCAAAACACTGTGGTTACATGTATTTAGAGAGATGGGTAGAGATAGATTAAGACTGGATGGAAATACTAAGAGGATAATATGTGCAACATATAGCCTACTAGTAGCTATTTCTAACTCTAGTTCTTATCCTAGTTTCAGCATCCAGCCACATCTATAGATTTCTGAAGGGAGAAATAGGCAAAAGTAGCTGATGGTGAAAATACGCATGCATTTGAAAATGGCAGCAAACCAGATGCAAATCCAGCCCTAAACTCTCTCCAGACTAGGGAATATCTGGATTTAGGCTTTTTTTGGAGCCTTAACTTGCATGAATGGCTCCTCGCTGGGGCTGTATCCCTTCTGCAATCACCACGGCATAGCTCAGCCAGTGAGGCAGGCAGGAAGGGTAAAGGATATATCAGAGATAGGGATGTTCTTGCTCCCTTACTTCAGTAAGTACAGGTTATCCAAACCCTTAATACAATCTTATGACATGTCAAGATAACCAGCTAAACCTCTTTCCCTGATGACATGGTCCTCATTTGGGATGGCAGTGAGTTTAATACAGAATATATCAAGTTAGGGAGGTAAGCAAGAGTTACGTCACTTGAAACCTCCTCACATTTCAGGAGCAACTCAATAACTGGTTATCCACAATGAAAATGACATCCAGAATGAATCCACAGCTCTGCATACAAATGTGTATATAGAAAAAATAAATTCCAGCATTAAACTACAATAGCAACAACCTGATTGGCATAGAATCTTTTCTCAGCAGCTTTGTGCAACCTCTTGCAAATAATTCTGCACAGAACAGATCTTA
>WEIS01005147.1:0-25669 GCA_013389965.1 Todus mexicanus | reverse complement strand
AGGCAGCTCAGTTAAGCACAGTTTAGCCTCTATGGCAAAGCTGTTGCTTTCAAGTCATTTGCACCAGCGATGGTTTCTTTACAATGGTTTAGAGAGGTTATTACTGCGGAGTGTTTGCTCTCAGCATTCATTACGGAATTACTTCTCCACAGAGATTAGCAATTTGAATTTGTCATTACTTTTTCTCTCAGTGTAAGTATTTTAGAGCAATAGCTTCCTCCAGAAGAATGAAGGAAATGGATTTCGTTGTCCTCATTTTCTCGGGAGGGAAAGACAATTTTCATGCATTATCCCTAAGCATTACTTAGATATCCACGTAAGGCAGGTTTTTGACTTGCTGCTTCGCTTTATTCATGAGACAAAATTAATGCTCTTGTGCAGATGTTAGTCTTTAAATTTCATTAGTAGGCGTGACTACATCTGGGTCCTTAGGTCACTGAAAGTGAGCAAGCAGCTTTAGCTGCAGCTTGCGAATTTGTCTTACATTTTGAGAGGTTTATGTAGCAGCAGAAGTGGAACTGCTTATCGCATATAAAGGCATCTCCGCGTGAACTGTCGTTGATACTAAATGAATAAGAAAAGGTACTGGATTTGGGGAAAATGCAGAACAGTTTGGGCTTTGGTTTCTGCAATTGCAAACACAACTGAAATACCTGCAAATACAGCTGTGCTGTGACCATGAGTGACCCAAGAAAATGTATGCCATTGAGCTTGAAGTCACCCCATGCATAGTTCAGTTAAAGGACAATAAATGCCAACAAAAAGCTTGAGTAAAGGATGAGACTGGGGAAAGCAGCTGGCTGACAGAGATAGCTGTTCATTAGCTAAGTGCAGCTCTGTCTGAGTGACAGCTTGTCACCCCTAAGTCATGTGAAGACTGGCCTTGTGACCAAATTCGTGGCATGCAGACGTACAGTCTGTTGTCCTGTCCCCACCTTTATTTGGTTTTATGGTTTTTTTGCTAAGGTATCTCAAGGATATTTGTAGTACATGAGGTTTTATTGTGTTCTGCTTTGTTCTCCACACTGCAATAACATCAGATTCTTGCAAGGCCCGTACAAAGGATGGCAGAGGATCCTGACATTCAGGAACAGGGCCTTCAGTCCCTTGGGGCAGAACCTCAAATGTTGACTTGCTATTGTGGGCTGCCTGACGTTGTCACGGCATGTTCCAGCTAGGCTGAAGCAATCTAGCACACAGTTGCTGGCCTGATCTTTCCAAAGGTAATAATGCCTTAGTGAAAGGTGAGTAGGTGTCAGATGAACGCAACCCTCAAAATCCAAAAGATCTTGAAAGGCTTGAGATTAGGAGACTGCTTGGAAAGCTTTGGTTGTTGTTAAGGTCGGTTGACTCCAAAAGATCATCTACAGGTCTGGTGAAGTTTCAGAACCATATCCTTTCAGTTGTGGTGTGAAGGAAAGCAAGTGGCATGTGGCTTTTTTCCCATTCAGGATCTCCTCTGGTGAGACTAAAACTAAAGATGATGACTGTGTTTTTGCTAAGTTTTCTTTTTTTTGAAGGCTTAGAATGAAAAGCTCCTCACTCTAACCTTCAGCCCCTCTTCGACTGTCACAAGACACGCTGCAATGATATGCAGATCATGGCCACATTTCAGAGCTGCTTTAAATATTAAGTAACTCAGCTGTTGCCTGAATATTGGCTGGAGTTTATTGCCAGCGTTGGAACCCATACTGTAAGCTATTTATGCTATAGATACACCTATGAAAAAAAAGAAGAAAAGGAAACGGGAGACAGAAACCCATTCTCCCACCTTTCATATACCAGCTGAGCCTGAAACTAGCAGAGTCATTAAGCATAATGCCAAGCGTCAGTTGTGCCAACAAATGTGTAATAAGTGTATTTTTGGATCCAGGAGTGTTTTAGAGCAAACTGCTCATAATTTCCAGCAGTTACTCTTGCAAAGTGCGTTCCTTTCTTTGGTTTCTTATCTTCAGGTTATATGTGTAGAAGGAAATTGTGAAGTCAACACTTGCTTTGCGGTGACTTAAAGTATAAGTTACTTGGTAACTAACTGAACCAAACAAAGCTAGCAGAAGATAGTTGTCCATATAAGTTGGGTTTGACTGGATCTGGTCCTTATAATTCTCTTCAAGACCGTATACTGTTTGTGAGCCATTGTAAAAACTTCATGTTAAAATTGTTCATTTCAAAAATACGGCCAGTACTGAAATGGTTAAAGCTGGCAAAGCTCTGATTTATCCCGTATTTGTTCATGTATCTTTCTTTCCAATAACTTTTGTTTTACCGATGTGTAAATATTTAATCTTGAAGTCTTTCTCCTTATACACCTGTGCATGTATGCATGCTACGTACGTATTTATGAAAAATCGTTATTTTTGCACCTAGAACACAACGTCTCTCCTTCAAGTGCTCTCAGATAAAGGGAGGGATTCCTCACACGGCAGATCAGACAATTTATAAAATACATGACATTTTTAGAGGGTGTTCTTCCACGCTCTTTGGAGCATCAGAGATCATCTCAGTTTGAGATAAAAGGGTTTGGGGGGAGGACGCAGGGAAGACTGGAGGTACTGGAGTTCCGAGTTGTCTGCAGACGTGGGAGCAGCATGGGAAGGAGACACATTGCAGTAGTGGAGATACCTGGATATTGCAGTTGGGGTCATTATGAGAAGACCTAATCAAAGACCAGCTGTGTAAGGTTTAGCTGAGAGAAGGCTGTACGCAGCCTGGAAGAGAAGGTGATGTTTAGACCTTGCAGCCTTGAGAAATGTGAGTGTAGTGAATAGGTGGGGAAAAAAAAGTCTTAGAGAAACATAGGTTAGTTATTTGGGGGACCAAGAAGTGTAGCAGATTTGAAGGTGATCCTGCATCCAGTCTTAATATGTCAGAATAATGTCTCTTTGATCCCTCAAAACAATACGGAAACTGACTTTTATGGACGTAAAAGCTGAAGATGTTTAGGGTGAGGAATAAAACAGCGATGCTAGGAAAAGTGTTTCACATCATGTTTCTGCAGCTGGTTTTCAATGTTCTTGCAAAGTAACCCAGCATTGTCCCGTGTACCATTGATGCTCCTTTTGTACTTTAGAACAAACACACATATAAATTAGTTCACAAGTGATCAATGTTACCTGATTTTCTTTCCTTTGTCTCCTTTCCTCCAGTTGTTACAGATCCTGGAGTCTGAAACCATGCAACTAGAAGCCTTTCTGCAGTGGAAGCAACTGGAACCCGTTTATTGGCAGTGGATGGTAATGAATCAAACTGATTTTGAAGGGTGCAGCATTCTTGACTGTAACATAGCTGACCTTTTCCAAAGGCCCCTTCCCACAAAAATAAATGCTGCAGAAGTTTGACAGGAAAAAAAAAAAGCGTTTGGTAAAGTGAGGAATGTTTCCTTGGTTCTCCTTCATCCCTGGGTTTTCTTCAGTAAGACTCACCCAGCTAAGCTGAGGAACCGCAGGGCAGACTGGTAGGATTTCATATAGTTAACACAAATGAAAATGTGTGATCTTCATCTCTTTAATGTTTTTTAAACATAGCAATCATACATTTTTCTTAAAATGAAATGGCTTTTCAGAAGGGGGTCTCTGAGCTTTATTGCAGCCTTGAGAACAACTACATTTGCAAGCAGCTGATACTGAAAACGACATCATTTTCCCCAGCCAAATCGTGTATTGAAATTGCTGCTTTCCCCTTGAACTGTGTTGAATGATCATAAGAAAATCAATAAGCCTTTCTCTGTGCATCCTATGATTTCTCAAGTGAGTATGAGCGGTACCATCCATCTCACTTCTCTCTACAACTTTTGCCCGTTTGCAGTTGCTGAAAATAATTCTGTAGAGCAGCGCATTAGCCGTATGAGTTTACAAAATTTGGAGAATCAGCGAAGCTGACTGTTAATTGCAGTCTGATGGTTATTTGGAAAGCACTGACACGAGCATAAGCCCGGGTCCAAAGAGGCAAAATATAATTGCAAGTGCCACAGCATTTCGGTGTATCCACTGAAACGTTTGCTTCTAACACGTTGGACGGTGTGGGGAGTACTGTGAGTGCTAGCATGCTTCCTGGAGGTAAGTCCTATACAAATAACTTGCAAAAAACCTGCCCAGCTCGTCTTTTTGAAATTGTTCAGTGCATTTGCTGACCTGATGGATGGGATGATTGTTGCATGGCTACTGCCAGGTCTTCCTGAGGATTGTGGGCAGAAGCAGGACAGAGTGTGGCACTGCTACAGCAACTGGAGTGACTGCAGTAACATTACCTTAAAATTCTGTCATTTAAGGACTTTCAAATGAAAAAACCCAAATCAAACCAAACAAAGACCCCCCAACAAAACCAGAAAAGCTTTACTTTATTTCCATGAAGTTTGTTAGCCTGTTGGTGCCTGTGAACACGTCTGCGTTGTCATGAGCTGGGCCTTTGGACAGCGTGAGCTGCTGGCCTCAGTGCTGCTTTGTGCCAATTTGCCATGCTGATGCTTGCTGGAAAAGGAGGTTTTGCAGGGTGCCTTTTGCTATTCTTAGCTATCTTACAAAGCTTTTTCTTGTAGGAGCCTAAGAATCTCTTGCTGTGAATTAAGCCAGAGTTTTTAACCTACCTGCAGAGAAGAGAGGAGGGAAAAAAAATTAAATTCCATCCTCTTTATAGCAATCCTTTATATAAGTGAAGGCTGCTAGAATGTCACTGCCTTCCCAGTCCCTGTTTCTAGGCTAAACAAAGCTGGTCCTCTCGATGTCTCCTTACAGGCCATTCATTCAAACTTCTGGTGGCTCTCGCTGCTCTCATACGGGACTTTCCCCCCTATTTTGTCTGTGTTTAACTTCAGGTGCCTCGCTGTATGCGAGCGTTCCAGTCGGCGCTCTTCTAGCACAGAGATTTGTGTTTATGCTTTCTGAAATGGTACTTGACTTTAACAGTGTGACATTGGTGACTTCTGGTTTTCTGACGTCTCTTCCAGCAGTGTTGCTGCTGAGCCAGTAATTACGCATTTAGTTTTTCTTCGCCCACGTGTGGACTGCGCTGCTCGGCTGCACAATTTCTCCTCGCTGTTTTCAGATTGCTTTTCCAATTTCTGAAGATAATTTTCAATGCAAATTGTGTCCTTAAAAAGAGATTATGACCTCTCCTATTTAATGGCTTCTTGATAACAATATGGAAATAAATATTTAATACTCTTTGAGGGAAGAGGCTTGGGTCCTTTAGTTATGCTATGCTACCTTGGCTTCTGAATGTGTTTCTGAGTAATCCGTGCACCATGGTGTATAGGTACATGCATTTCAAGGACTCTGAAGTTATTTGGTGGTTTTCCGAATATTCCAAATAATGGTTGCTATCTCCAAAGGCAGTTGCAGTGTTAATTCTAGAACCAGCTAGGTAGTCACGGTCAAGCAGAGCCGACAGAGCTCCTGACCAGCCCGCAGCAGGGATCTCTTGGGGTTCCTCAACTTGTAGAATTTTACGTAGGCACAAGTGATCCTGTGGGGGTTAAGGTGCCACATGGCAGATGGGGCTCTCCTGAGCCATGTAAACATTTCTCCTTTCTGGTCGTCACTTTGTTTGTAACACAGAACTGCTGAGCTTGAGGGGTAGAGGCATATCTAAAGCTTCTGCAGTACTGATGATCTCTGCTCCATGAGTGGTTTTTTTATCCTTTAAGGCAATGGGGAATAGCTCACAGTATGCAGTGCTTTCTGAAATAAGCTAGGTTAGCAACGTAAGCTTTCTGTTAACTTAGAATATTTCTATGTTCTAGTGAACTGAGGAGGTTATCTCTTAAAATAACTCTGGAATTGTGGAGCAACTGTATACTGAGATGGCAGCAGTGAATTCCTAGTTACGAATTACCAGGAAGACTCCTGCTGAGAAGTAACCTTTATTATCTTTTCCTTTAGGAAACTGTGTTAGATAATATGGCTGAAGAGGGAAGTATGTGCGAGTCCCAGGACCCTCACATAGAGAAAAGCTGGCTGCCAAAGGTGACCTCGTGCAGCCCCTGGGCTGACAGTCTGACCGGGCAAATGGACAGATTATCCAGAGATCTGATGACTCTCCGTGACCAACTGCAGAAGCTTGTAACTCACCGCAAGGCTGCGTGGTGTGAGAAGGTAAGGCTTTGGGTGGCGTTCTGGATCATTCGTGATCCCTAAGACACTATATTTTTCAGCTCTCTTGCCACAGCTCATTCTAGGGCAGCCTCCCTGTTGCTGCTCTGTGTCAGCTTTGCTGCAATCTCGATGTCAGATCTACAGTCACTTGTCTGTTTATGCCCACAGCATGCCAGGTGCTCTTTCAAACACAAAATAGGCATGTGTCCCAGAGAGGTAGCGTGCTGAAACAAAGTAAGTGTTCTTTTGGAAGGGAAGGCATCAAAGGATAAGGGGTTGCAGGGGGGAAAACAGAAGAGAAAGAGCTTGTGGCAGCCCCTGGAGGGGATGGAGGCAGCAGGTTGAAAGCATCAGTAATGGTTATAGTGAGCAAAATAAAGATAGGTATTCACAGGGAAAAGAGGATGGGCAAGCTTGTCATCTTTCACTGAGTTTGCAGTCTTGAAATGTCTGATGGGGGAAGGAATAAGAAGGATTTGAAACCTGTGAAGCAAGACAAGGGACTAAGCACAAGATTTGGTGGAAGAACAGACTGGCTGTGGGAGGCTGGCTGTGGAGGAAAGCAGGTGGTATGAAGGAAGTATACGTGGTATTTGCTGACATGGGGATGGGGAGACACTGGGAAGCTCCTGGGGGGGACGGTGGGGCATAAATAAAGGAGCTGATAATGTAGATGTAGACGGTGGATCTGAATATTAACATGCTGACACAAGGAGAAGATATGATGAAGATACGGGCGTAAAAGCGAGTAATTTTTTTCAGGCATCAAGAGGAATGAAGGATACCAGAGAATCTATGAAAACTGTGGATGGAGAACAAGTGAAAGAAACAGTTGGAGCAGATAGAGCAGCAACAAAAATGCTGTATCACTATTTCGTGCCTGTGTTAACTCAGGAGAGGGGTTTTTTGCTTGGATTTTTGTTTCGTTTTGTGGTGGGGGTTTTTTTTAGGTTGAAGTATTGGTAGACAGGATTATAGATCAGCTGATAAAAATGAAAAGTGGCAGCTTGTCAGATCAAGAGGTATTTGTCCAAGAGTTCAAAAGAGTCTGGCATGGAAAAAGCGTGTGGAGAGCTAATCACTCCCTTCCACTGTGAGGATAAGGAGCTAATTAAGATCAGTTGGACAGGGACAGGCACAAGTTGCTGCAGCATCACAGAGTACAGAACTTCTTCCCACAGGGCACTGTGGATATGAGCAGTGTACATGGATTCAAAATCTGTTGGACACATTCTTGGAAGATGAAATCCATCAAGGACTATGAAATATACGGATAAAATTTAAAAAACTTAAGAAGTTGTGGAAGAACAAATCATTGCAGGCTGGGAGAATATTCTGAGGAAGTATCTCCATATATTGCCTTTGTCTTACAGTCTTCTCTAGGCACTTGCTGTTGATCAATGTCAGTGCCTGGGGTACTGGACTAGGCAGGTCTCGACTGTCATCAGATTTGGTTGCTCTTATGGCAAAATGGACGTGACTGTCACAGGATGACTCAGACCTTGAATTCTAAAAATAAAATTTCCAGTGCATAATTTCCAAAGCGAGGTATGCTCCGACTCCTCCCATGTATAACAATATGTAGACTGTTAAATATTATATAGTAATCACACTGAATTTTTTTTTATGCTTACATTTGGGAAAGAAGTCCATAAAGATTTGCTGATGAATTCTTCATCGTGCTTTGAAATAGATGCACTGACTGGGTTTGAATGATGATTGGTCAAGTTCCAGTGTTTCTGAGATTCAGTGACTGTCATACGAGTTTATGACTGTGGGTAACAAATGGAGTGCATCTTAATGTCTTGTTAAAAAGGATAGTTTATCACAAGTGCCTCCTCTTCTGAATGCCCTGGAACAGAATTATTTTGTAACGCTACACGACAGCATTTTTTGGAATGCTGGGGGTCAGTTGAGTCTCCATCAATCTTCTTTACATCATCAGCCCTTCCTCTGAACAGCGTTGCTGCTTACGTGACGCTTTCTGCCCATAGCCTGTCTTTTTTTCCCTGCAGTCAAGATGCTTGCTGAACGCAGGCTCTTCTCTCAGTTGTATGTTTCTGCCCCCTTCAGTCTTTCTCCTGGAGAAATAAGCTTCTCAAATCCTTCCTTCTCTCTTATTTTTTTAGTCAAATGAAGAGAGGCAGTAGCTAAAGGGGTCATTATCTCTAGCTTTGTATCTTGTGATACTGAGACATCTGGGATTTATCTTGGCTCTCATGAGCATGTCCGGCTGAGGGATGCTGCAGTTGATGGTAGCTCTTGTGCCCGCTACCTTGTACTTCACAAAAAAAGGTGATAATCCACGGAGTAGGTATGTCTGTTGTTGCCAGTAGGTCTGGCTAGGCAATTGAGCGGAAGCTGTTCACAGAAGCTGTTCACAATTCCATTTCTGAAGAATGGAATTGAGGGCACGTGATTAAATGTGATATACTGGGGAAGAGGCAGCCCCGCTTCTGCAGAGAGGAATCATGAATCTAAAAATCGGTCGGAGCTCTTTGAAGGGACCTGCGAGCATCTGGGCAAGGGAGGTTGAATTGACATCATTCGATTGCATTTACAAATGGCGTTTGATCAAGTCCCTGCAAAGATCCTCAGCAAAAATAAACTGCCCGTGCGGCTGTCTTTCCTCTTCCCCTTGAGCAAACAGAGCAGAGCAGGATGGAGAGAGGAGGCGGCTGCGCCGGGTTTGCGGAGGCGATCACTGGTGGAGCCTGGCGGGCTGTGCTGCTGCTCAGCCTGCGCGTAACTGCTTGGGGAAAGGAGGAGCAGAGCCAAGCGCCCGAGTGCGTAGATGAGACTAAATCCTTGAGAGCGTGTGAAGGACGATGGCAAAGGATTCTTGAGGGTCTTTGTACTGAGTAACGAAGTGGGAAAACGTCAGATAAAGTTGCATGGAGATAAATCTATCAAGATGCATCTGAAGGAGGAATCATAATTTTGCATGCGTTTTTTTCTCATCTGCCTGTCATGGCACATGAATGAGCTCTTGGGGTTGTAACGATGGTTCTGTAGAAATGGTTGGAAATACTTAACTGATTCCTAAGAATTGTTAGGAAAGGAGAAGGAAGCAAAACTTTAAAATATTCCTGTCTGTTCCTGGAGTGCCCTGTGCAGTTCTGGTCGCAGTCACAACTCCAAAACCAAATGTGGTGGAGCTACAAAGGCACAGGGAGGGGAAGCAATGATGACCCAGATTGTGAAAGGGTTTCTCTGCAAGGAAATTTCCCTAGTCTTGGGTTCCTTGCTCTAGAAGAGGAGAGTATGAAGAGGAGTAATGCACTGGAGCAGAAGGAAGCACTTTTTACTGTTCTGATGCTCCATGGTTTTCGTGATGCGTGAATCTAGAGGGACAAATTAATGAAGGAAAAAAAATAATCTTTAAACAAGAAATATGGAAAGTATTCTCTGGTCAAGAAAGTCTTTCATCTGCAGACTACTGGGGTTTAGGAAGTTGTATCTTCCAGTGAGGTGTTGTTACACGTTTGTCTAGTCCTGAACTTATTCCCTAGCTATTTGCTATTCAAGACTGTAGGAGACAGTGTTGAGTGAGATGAAACTTTGGTATGACAAGGTAGAGTTGCTCTTTCTTTGCATCCAGTTTTGAGCATTGAAATTCAGGAGGGAAAATGAGTAGAGTCCGGAAGGGAAAAATGAAAATCATCCTAAGTCTGGAACGTAAGGTCTTTATGTTAAAAATGGAGCGGTGAAGGTGAGGGGTTTTTTTGTTTGTGGGTTTTTGTTCCCTCCCCATGTCCTCAGTGAATGGGACAAGAACGTGTGCAAATTGCAACACAGAGATTCTCGCTAGATGCTAAGAAAAAAAATTCCTAATGCCCTGGGCAGAGAAACGTGCAAGTAGGTTCTCTCATGAGCTGTGACATCTCCATTCTTGGACCCTACACAAACCACATTCTGCAAATACCTGTCAAGGCTGACTGAAGAGGGGTTAGACCTGCCGTAAGACTATGGATGGGGCTTGTAAACCTGCTGAAGCCTCTTTAACTTGTGCGAGTCTGTGATGGAGTGATTGATTTTGGACTATGGAGAGGTATTTCAGAGGTGTTCGAGTTGCTGCTACGCACAGTGCCTGGTTTGTACCACTAAACACAACTGCTTGTAATTCACGATAGGGTTTCAGGGACAATGTGTCTATTTGTTGCAAGCCTGATCATTTGCACACCATGATTCTGGTAGTCAAAGCCATCAGTCTTAAATATTTTAAAAATAAGGAGCTTATTTTCCTTATTTTCATTTATGCATTCTTTGTTTCCTTGCTTTCTTTGGTTCATTCCTGCCTGCCTTCAGCTCTTTATTTGGTTATGTGCTTGGAATGACCCTGAAACCACTTCCCTTTTCAGGGACATTCACTAGAAGACATCTGAATGTTGCCATGGGATTTGGGCGATTTGTAAAAACCCTGATTAATATGACATTTTAACTGATACTCATCTCTAGGCAGCAGTGTGCTCAGTATCTTGGAAGAGACAAGGCATATGACAGAGGTGTGATCTGAATACGGGGCTTTCCTATTGTTAGCTTTGTTCTTTTTCCTGCAGTACTGGGCAAATAATCATCATTTCTTTGGTGACATTTTGGGGATTTGTAAACGATCAAAAAGTTGACTGAAATGGTTAAGCTTAACAATTTTTTTTTAAATTATTTTTTTATTTTTAGAAACAAACTTAACTGTAAAAGGTGAAATCTCCTAATTCCAGAAGAGAACTTCTTTGTTTGTTTGCTTTTTTTCTTTCTGATTATTTCATGTTATCTACCCTTCTGTTTGAGAAAGGGATTTGATTTCAGTCCGTGTTACACATTCGGCATCCGTGAGCTGGAACGCGGAGCGTTTGACTCCGAATGGTCATCGTTTCAGTTTTCACCACGTAAATGCTCACCCCGTCCTGAGCTTTTGTTGAAACTTGAGATACGTATCTTGGGATCCTCTGTGTTCACTAGCATTTAAAAGCAAGCCAGGCTCCTGTGAGATGGTGATACGATGGGATGGAGCTTGCTCATGCATACACCTCTGAAGCACAGGCCAAAAAGACTTAAAGCCATTAATCTGAGCTTGAACATGCTCTTTCCACACTCGAGTCCTCACCAGAAATACTGGTGGCTGTGCTTGCATGCTTGACTCGTGTTGCGCCTGAGTACCCAGAGCTGAGGCTTTATGAGGTTGTAATCCCTGACTCATGTCAGACCTCCTCAATGAGAGGGGCAGAGCATGCGGAAACCTGCATTTTGTCTTTGTTTCTGTATTTTTCTCCTGATCAGTCACCTCCCCTCCCATTCAGCAACCCCTGACCTTCCCAAAGTGCTGCACTCGCAGCCTTAGTAGGGATGGGAGGATGCAGGGCTGCCCAGTTCAGAAGAGATGCCCTTTGGATCCATAGTGTGTTGGGAGGGCGCTGTATGGCACAGGGGTGTTTTGGTTTCTCTTTCTGGGCAGAGGGGATGTGCAGGGGTGGTCAGTGGTGGTGGCAGGAGTGGCCAGGGGCATCTCATCGAGTGGGGATGGCCGGAGCTGAAACACTGAGTCCCAAGAGTCTTGTGATTGACGCAAACTTTTGACCTCTGCCAGCCCATCGCAGCATGCTGCTGGAGCCGTGCTGTGTCTAATGAAAGATTATATATATTTTTAAGGATCTGACATTTATAAAAGACTAGGGTTTGGTGCACTTGGATATAAGGCTTCACTGTTCAAAGCAGAGAAGCCACTCCAGAGGCTGATGCTGAAATATAGTCCTACATCCTTCTGCTTTTGATTGGTTGTTTTGGGTTTTTTTCTTACTGAGACGGAGTTGAATTTATCTTCCGAAGTTTTTCTGTTTGCCTCCTAATGAATTGGAGGGGGGCCTGAGGAGCCACAGGTACCCTGGCAGCCACTGTCAGGGCTTGGTGGCTGTGCTGCATGTGTGAAAGGTACGTGCAGGGTAGGTATGTGGGTGAGGGAAATACAAAGCCTCGTTATTTTCTGTGCTGTGTAAGTGGTGAGGAACAGTGGTGGGGGTTTGGACTGGTTCCTGCTGTGCTATGTTCCCTCCTGCAACTGGGGAGGGGCTGGGTTGTGTTTCTGCTGCCTTTAAACTTGGGACTTGTGGCAAAAGGACAGCTGAGCTCTCTCCAGAGAACTCTCTCAAGACTTGTGAGAAGCTCTGGGTTTTTTTTGAAGCAAACTGTTCACATAGCATCTTTGCTATTTCTGCTGTTTTCAAGTTCTCTGGGCTTTCTGCTAATATGAAGATGTTAGTGTAGCCAGCAGTGAATTATCCGGGCTGTCTGGGGCTCAGGAAGTGGAGGAGTGGTAGGGAATGGTTCAGTCCCGGCATCTTTCCTCAGTCAGCACATTCCCTTCCCCTCTCCCTTGCCCACTCCCAGAGCATTTCTGTGTTCCACTTTGTATTTGCAAACCTCCATCTGGAGCACCGAGCAGCTGTCAGTGGAGCTTTTCATGCAAAAAGAAATTGAAGAACTAGCAAGGCCACAAGAGCAGCTTTTGGAGATGCATGGTTGGCTGGGCCCAGATGCCTGGGTAGGAGGAGGAAACCCAGAGAGATCAACAGAAACATCCATCAAAGGGAGCAATAGAGGACATGGACAGGAGGATGGCAAGGAGGGACAAGGCTAATGGCTTTTATGTGTAGTTCTTATTACATCAAATGTAGGATTAAATTTGCTGCTGATGGAATTGCCGTGGTATTAGCAGATTTAGGTTATTAGGCAGCATGGATCTGCTTTAACAGTCGGAAGCAAGACCCTAATGTTTGTATTCACTTCTTGCTCATGTATTTTCTTGCCCTGGTTTCTTTGTCAGTCATCCTAGCAGGAGATCTAAGGCTGCTTGCTTCTGTTAAGTGCCCGTGGAGGCTGCGGTGGAGATCCAAGTGGCTGTTCCTGGAGGGCGGTGTGCTCTCTCTCGTGTTGGGAGGAGGAAAGAAGCCATCTCTGTGCATCAGTTCTCCTCTTAACAGCAGGATCTAACACTTGCATTAGACCTAAAGCCCCAAACTAGCCTGGTTTAGGGCTGGCATGCTTGTGGAAACTTCTTGCAGATAAGCAGAGCTGGGAGGTTTTGGAAAGAATCTTGCTCACTTCTGAGAGCTCTGCAGGTTGGTCAGACTTGAATAGTCAGTGTTCCCCTTGCAGCACACAAAGAGGTGACAACGATAAGTATCCGTTCTTTGGAGATGCAACTTTCTGTGCGGATTGCTGAATTGAGTGTTGAACTGTTTGAGAGACAGAGAAGCTCTGCACCAGTTGCTAAATCAGCAAACTGATTTCAAACACACACGAAAACTGTAACTGAAAATAAATTATCCAGCCTGACGTTTTTCATGGGGCTTATATATTCTAAAACGCTCCAGCTCCTTAGGGAAGAGAGAAACATTAAAAACTTGAGTTCTGTCTCCTGTTTTGTGTGCAGAGCTCCGGCGTTTGAAGTCAGCGTGGGTGAAAGTTTTTCTTGCTTCCCAAAAGCGTCTGTTTTCCCTTCCTTTGCCCAAACGCAGAATGTTTGCTTAGGTGACAGGATCAGTTAAAGTATAATCAATAACCAGTGTTAATATTTTACTCGCATTATTTGCCAAGATGTTGGATACCAACCAAAGGCAATGAAACATGTAGTAAATGCAGCTGAAGAATTATACTCCAATAAATTTTAGATGAGCTTTATTTAACAATAAACTGTAAAAAAAGCCATTCGGATGAGAGAATGTGTTTTGTAGCCACTGTAAATATTTTAGTGCATTTTTAGGGGATAAGTGTAGCACTTATGTTCCCGCAGCTAAAACACACAATAAAACAGAGACCAAGACTAGGGACGCCTGTAGGGCTCAGAGGCGTGAGGGATGTACGACTGCAGGTCCCAACATCGCTTTTATCTTTTGAATGCGAAAAGCTTGGAGGCTGATGGGTGGGATTTGAGGTACCCGTGACCACAGAGTTACTGGCTTTTTGAGACTCTCTTACAAGTTACAAGCCACTGCGACAAACGTTGTCCTCTGCAAGGACAGTATCTTGGGGACATAGCTAATTCTGGCTGACACAGACAGTATTAAACACCGTAGCCAGTGGCTGTATTTTAGAGCAGCTCTACCTGAAATACTATTAGTGTATTTGGGAAACGCAAACTTCCAGGAGGTACCTGGTTTGCTTTACAGCTCTGGGCAGGCTGTCGCCATGGGTTCCTCCTCTGCCAGCTGCAGTTAGAAGTGTTGGGTACTTTGCAGTCCTGCTTGGTTTTCAGGTGAATCGACAGAGGTGCTTGTAGAAGGACTGCTTGCGTTCATGCATTCAAAGCTTAGCTTTAGGTTTCCTTTTTTCTTAGAACCTTGGCCTTGTTCTCTCAGTCGTCTGCCCTGTAATCAGAAGTACATGATCGTAAGAGATAAAAGTATCCGCCTCATTTCTGTGTTTCTGTCCCTTGTGCTTGTAGAAGAGCTGACATGGAAGTAAATCTGTCATTTATTATTGTCACATCTCTTCTTCCCAGCCAGAAATGCATCTAAATAAAGCTGTAGTACCCTTCTGAGCTCAGAACTCACTATTTTTAACTCTTCGTCTTATGGGCGCTCTCAAACCCCTGAGAGCTCTTAGATTTTTCCTTTTGCAGGGTGGCTGTAGGGTCTTCACCCAGCCCTTGACTGCTGCAGGAGTTACGATGGCCATTCAAGCAGCTTCACATCCACCTACGGCTGCTGCTCACCATTCAAACAGTGAGCTAGGAAGAGGAACTGCAGAATACACTTTAAGAGGAGTGGCTTTAGCAAATGTCTTCTTTTTCACTGAAACTCTGAAAATGATTTGTGTAGCAGGCGAATCTTCACCTGGGAGTTAAAGTTCGTTCAGCTCATGCCATCATTGTGGAGAGGCTGGGTTACTGCAGCAACCTTTGCTGCTCTGGATGCGCTGCTCCTGCCTCCCCCAAAAGCAGAGGGAAGAGCTGCAGGGCTGGCTGCTGCTGGAGGTTCTGCACTGGGCATGCGAAAAGCCTCTGGAGGAAGCAAGGGAGTAGTTTCTAACTGAAAACCAAACCGGCATGAAACTCCCCCAAAAGTTTGGGTGTTTTGGGTTTTTTGGTTTGAGGGTGAAGAAATTCCCCCGAAGTTTTAGGGTTTTGGTGTTTGGGGTTTTTTCCCTTGTAACTTTAGCATAAGAAAGTCACTTTTCTGAAAATTGGTGTGACTAGGAGGTAATACCTTCCCCTCATCTGTGTATTTTAGGGGTGGTTTGCATAAACATTCCTCTTTTTTTTGTGTCTGTATATACAGGGCCTACATCGCTTGAATTCGTTTCACATCCAGTTCTCCCAAAGCAGGATAATATAGAGAAGCGAAAGTCACGAGCAGCTCTCCGTTTCTGAAGTGGCTGTTTTCATGTTGCACAGTGATGAAGCGCCACTTAAAGCAGGACCCTCTAAGCCTCTGCAAGTTGCTTAGATCTGAGATGATAATCTCATATTATCAGTGTTTGTCTCTGCTGCCCAAGATAAAAATTTGGAAGAACAAATTGAAAAATAAGTGAGCAATTAATTATACAAAGCCATACTTGTCTCTTGCCTTCCTTTGTAATTTGTAGTTGTCAGAATCTTTTACAAAGTAGCACTGCAGCCTTTTTGTAAGTGTCTATATTATTTACCCTGACATATTCTGGTTTTCCTATCATATATTTTCAGTATGTGCCTATTATTACATTAATTTGTGTGGTCTTCTAATTGGATTCAAGGATTTTGGAAAGTCTAGAGATAAAACTGTAGGTAAAAAGAAATGCATTATGAAAGGCTGGGCTGTTAGAATGGATTTAAAAAAAAATGCTGTAAAATGCTGAAGATTTATGTTTTGGAGAAGGAATATTCCTTGTGGTGAGCGTGCAGAGGTGTGTGGTATGTGAGCCTTTCACAAGTCTAAACTGTGTCACCTCGTAGTTGATGGTAAAAAAATCGGTATGTTTGATCATAGAATCATAGAATATTTAAGGCTGGAAAAGACCTCTTAGATCATCGAGTCCAGCCTATGACCTACCACCACCACTCAGCTAAACCCTGCCACTAAGCGTGGCATCCAGTCTGGCCTTAAACACCTCCAGGGACGGTGACTCCACCACCTCCCTGGGCAGCCCATCCCAGGGTTTAATAACCCTTTCTGTGAGGAAGTGCCTGGAGCCGTCCCACCTTCCCGAGAGCAACAGGACTGTCCTGGGCGGCAGGTTTGCATATGTCCCCAGGAAGGTGCTGAAGAAGTTTGGATGAGCTCCTGGTTCCAGAGCACAGTGATTCTGACCATCTTGTTGTACGCTCTTGCTGATGCTTCATGTCTGCTCTTTTTGTGCTGGCATTGCTGGCGTCCTCTTCAGCCGAACAGAGGTCAAAAAGTCGGGAAGAGAGAGTTCAGAAAATACCCATTCAACAGAACAGGAACCTTTTTTGTAGCTTGGTGGAAACGGGATGTATCTCCTGAGGCTTTCAGCATTGCTGCCTTCTTTCCAGGGCTGTTTGCCTCAGGTATGCCTTTTAGCAACCTAACCCAAAGGCTGTCCTTGAAGCAGCTGCCTCTCTGCATCTCTTGAAGAGTTGGATCCAGTGCAACTTCATCCCTTACTGTAAGCAAATCTGCTCACACAGGCTCACTGCCCAGCAGTCACAGAGTTCAGTCGCTTTTAGGCCTAAGAGAATTCACTTCCTTGTTGCTTTGCCTGTGTGATAGGTGTTTGTAGGCACAGCAAACAGACAGTGCTTTTATCAGTCCTGTGCTCTGTGTTTCGCATTGAAATTTGGAGGTACACTTTGCATGTTTCTGGTAAAGAACCTGAAAGAAACCGGTTCTTTTCCTGTTTTCTTAAACCTATAGCCTCTTCCTTTACCTGAAGCTAAACTGACTTTTCTGACTCTTGCCAGTGTGATATTTAGATACATGAGTCTAAATTCAGATCCATTGAATTATCTTAAAAAAACACAGGAGACAAAAAAAAATGGAAACAAACCAAACCAGCACAAGTGTGTTAGCTGTTCAGAGGAGACCAGGTCACTCCTTTTTATGAAATGATCTCATTCAAATGCTTCAATTAACTTCTGACTTTCCATTACTGTGCTTCCTCACCATCTAAAAGCTTTAAGCTTTCCTTCGCAGAGCAGCGTGGACATCGTTCCAAAGGCTTACAAAGTGCTTCGCAGTCAGTATTCAGTGTGTAATAAAAGGAAGCCCTGCCAGACTGTGGTAGCTGTTCTTGTCAGATGCAGCTCGGTGCTTTCCTGGTATTAAAACTATATGTTGATTTTCTCCCCGGAGGATGCCTCCCCCAGATAAAAGATGGCCTTCTACTCCTAGATAAAATAGGTATGGTGTCCTCCCTGTGGCTTCCCTCTCAGTTTGTTTCGGAATGCCGATAGGTGCACCCAGGAGCTACTGTTTGACTAGCGAATGGCTCGCTTAAAATGCATAAGATGGAGATGCATACGTTCCTCTCTAATTGCAGGAAATTGCAAATCCGGGGAAAATTTGGCATGCAGCTGCTTGTATAATTACATCTTCTGTCAGTTGCTATAGCTCAGCTTTACAAGCCTTCTAAAATGTCTTCGTAGTTGATGGTATAAATAATGCCGCTTTAATACTGCTTTGGGATCACCCCTTTCATTTATCTGCCGCTAATTCCAAAGGCCTAAAATTTTTCCTCCTGCCGAACTAATAATGAGTGTTAGAAATTAGTAATTATAATAAGGCGAATTTTTGCTTTAGCTGTTAGAATTATTGTTAAGCCAAAAGAAGTCGAGTTTCTTACTGCTGCTGAGATTTGGATTTAGTAAGACATTCCCGTGCATGTACTTCAAACCAGTTTGATCTGCCTACAGCATCAGGTTTTGGATACGTGCAAACCTTTCTGTTTCGTGCCCTTATGAAATAGAAGGTAATAACGATGATGGGTCCTGGGCAAGTTATTAGGTTATAGATAACTAAGTGTTGCTATCTTCTTCTGATCATGAAATGACAGATAAGATCTAGATCACGATTCAGAGCTTAATGAAAAGTGTGGGCCCTACTTATAGCACCGTCACAATTAGAGAATGGTTGAAAGGTTGGAAAGGGTGAAAGGAGGGGTAATAAAGGGATTGCTTATACTTTTCTCACCTCTCAAAAAGACAGACTAATTGAACCAAGGCAAAGTTCTAGCTGGATCATGTTCTGCAAGTGGTAGGACAGAAGGGGAGTTTTGAAAGTATAAGACTTAAGATGAAAGATAGTGTGAGAAGACCCAGTGGCTGAGGCAGAACTTCCTGAAAAGAGGAATATTTCTAACCATAAATGTATTTGCCGAGATAACACAGTGATAGGATTGTTTCTTGATCTGCTGGAGCCTGCATTTAAAAAAGCAAAGGTATGTTTCTAGAAGAGACCTTGTAGCTTCCCAAAATACAGTAGAACATTACAAAAATTACTGGGCGAGATACTGTAGCCTGTGCTTTGTGCTAGGTTAGACTCATCAAGCAGTTTATTATGACTTTAAATCCATAAATACATTAGCACTGGTGTTAAATGGGGTATTTCAGAAGAACATCAAGTCTCTTTGTGTACAATCAAGGATCTCACAAGAAGAAAGAAACCTCATTTAGGCAGGACAGTGTGGGAAGTGTTCAGCAATTAAAATAGAAAATGATGGTTTCCAGCATTTTTAACTGGTTACTCTTCAGTGTGTAGAAATTGCTGTAGAAAATTAAAAACCTTGAAAGCTTCCAGCGAAGAAGCTTGATTCAATGAGACAAGTTTTATAGAGCTGCAGTACTAACTCTGTAACTTTCTTAGAAGTGTGAAATTACATTTGGCCAAGTTACTATAAGACATGAATTTGAAATGAGAGTAAGGTATTTTTTTTATAGGAAAACACCTGCTCACGCAGTGTTGTCGTGTTGCCAGAACAGCTGATTGCAGGTATTGCTTCTGCTTTATCTCAGGGGGGTTTTCTGTACAAGCAGTGAATGCATGCCTCTAGATGTTCTTCTGAAGATTGGGGGGCTGATTTTCTTGGAATTCAATGTTCAGCAAAGGTTTTAAGTTTATAGGCTCTGCAGTGTCCTGTCCCCTCCCCCCCGGCTCCATCATTTCTTCCAGAAGTAGGAGCTGCAGGATTTGATTTTCCGTCACTTACGCATTCACAGCATCCCTTAAAATGATGCCTTTCTCCACTTCTCTGGGCCTGAATGGGCCATTGACTACAGCTAGGAAAGGAAGGAATTTGTCATACACTTAACCATGACTGTTCAAAAAAACCCCAGGAAGCCGAAACCCAAACATTTTCGTTAAGAGAAACTGCCTCCCCACCAGCTAAATTGGTATTTATTTATTGCCAACAAAGTGTAAAGCCCTCACCCTACTTACGTGTTTTATTTTTTTGCCTTTGGGGACACGCAAGCGCACGAAACAGGTGGGTTATTCATAACTGTTCTGTCGCTTACAGAAAACAGTGACAAACACGGGGAGCAGCGGTGTTGACTTGTTGAGTTCTTGCTGTCTCTAACGATGTTGGAGACAAACACTTCTTGAGTGTCTTCTTTCCCAGGCAGACCTTGATATGTGCTTTCCAGCCCCGCTCCGTGCGCTGCGAGGTGTGGAATGCGTATTGTATAGCCAGGAAACTCTTCTATAGGAGCACAAAGAGGTTGTGGGTGGGAATTGTGGCATCTCTGTCACTATCTTTATTGTGTTCCGCTTTTACTTATTATCCACAGATCTTTCTGCTGTGCTTATAGAGGACTCTGCTCTTTCCCTTCCTATGCTATTGATACTTTTGCTTATTATTTCCTTTTGCTCGCTTTCCTTTCGTACTTGGTGCTGGTTTTTTTCAGTGCTGACAAGGAGGGATTTCTTAGAAGTCATCTTCAAACCCTTCTCCTATTTTCTGTATCCCGGGTAGACTGTCAGCAGGGATTGCAGTTCTGCAAGGTTTTCCTCAGGAATGAGAGGGGTTCATGGTGGGATGAACACTACGCACATACTGTAAGGCGGCGTAAGGTGTAAATAATGTTAATTTATAAAACGTTATTCAGGCTCATGCTGACTAAAGACAAGAGTTTGGAAGGTTCAGCCCTCGGACTGATCCAGATTCAGTCTGGAAACTGGAAACTCCTGAGCTAGCTTTAATTTGCCATACATGGTTTCCAGTGCTCAGCTGTCAGGATTTTGGCACAGCATCCACGTTGGCAGTCTCTGAGCGATGCCGAGATCTCCATGCTTATCCCACTTTCATTTACTTCTAGATCTTTATCTATAATTGATGCTTGTCTGTTGAGTGAGTCGGAAAGCTCTGGGCAGCTGCTCTAACCTGGGGGACGCATCGCAGTGCCCATGCTTGGGATATTGGGATGTGCTGGGGAGCCCTTCAGAGCCAGGCAGGTGAGTGCCCTGGCTGACCTGGCAGGTCTTTTCTGTTTCTAGCCTCTCATTAATCATATATTTCTAAAGATGTAATATTTGACTTTGCTCTTTTCAGCTCCCCAGGTACAGGGAGCCATCTTAGACCTGAAAGCTTTAAAATAAAGCTCGGAAATGAGCTTCCTTTAGGAATAAAAATTTTTGCAAGTCAAATGCAGTTTGGTGTTTTCAGAGGAACTGGATGAGTTTATGAAAGATGTTGGATGATGATGCCCTGATAGCAAGGGCTGTGAAAGCAAAAGCATCACTTAGTGGCTTGGATATTGCATCCATTCATATTTCCTAATTTCCTTTCACTCTTCAACCCGAAAAGACAAGATCTGAGATTTTTCTGTTTGTTCTTTGTGACTCAGAGCACAAAGGAGCAGGTTGCGCAGTGTTTTCCAGCGAAAGAAGGCGTTGGGGTTTGAAAGATCTGTAGAGAATGGGAAGAATCATTTGTATTTCGTGCTGTACGCATATGGGGTCTTCTCCCTATTCATAAGAGAAATGCAGGAGAGAATGAGTGGGCAGGCAGGACTAGAGGCAGAAAAAGTGCCACTTCTACGTTTGTGCAGTTTGTTGTTCTGAATAATACCGTTACAGCAATTTCTGCAAGACTCCTGGAATAATTTGAAGAGATTGTAATTTAAAAAATAATGACACGGATCTGGTCTTCATCATCCACTTCAAAAGGAGCTGCAACAATTTGGTTTGTTGCTCCTTCCTCAAAGCTGGCAACAATGTGATGGTAAAATGGAAATGCTCCTGCGCCTCCCGCCCCCCTCCTTCCTCAAATAGGTATTTGAACCTTTCATTGCTGCTGCATTTTAAACTTATTTCCAGCTAGTGGCTTTGTTCAAGTACGTAAGTGAGGGGCAAAGCATTCATTTGCTTTCTGACGCTTGCAGGTTGCCATGTGAAGTTTTAACAAGCTGAAATGTTGACTTCCAGCATTTGGAAAATTGTCAGTTGCGTTATTCGTCAGCACTGAAAATTATTTAAATAACATGAAGTGGTTACCTGGATCTCTCGGCGTCTCTTTGGAATGCCTTTCATGTTGGTAAAATGCTCTCCGAATAAGTTCACATCCAGCTTGCTTTTTAGCAGCAGAGGAACCATTTTGTGCATCAGTTTTGTTGCACTTTTCATTAGCGAGTCGTTAAAACTCTGAGACCGTTCAGCCTCTTGGGGACATTTGGAAGCCAGGTGGAATGAGGCTCAAAGCTCTGGGAAGCTCATTACCAGCAAGGTGCAGGCAAATGGGAAGGAGCTGAGGAAACCACAGCAGTTGTTGTGAAGGGCTGGAAGGTCTCCTCTTTGAGGAGCTAAAAATGTAGGTCATCTAAGCAGCTGATGGAAGTAGACCTCCACAAGATGGGCAGCTGAAAGACTGGGGCTGTCCACGTGACAAGTTAACACACATCCAGAGGAGGTGAATCTAAGTATTAGTATTTGAGCCTCAAAACAGTGGAACATGCAAAGAGACTGCTTAAAATGTGGGACACATTAATTACTTTTTCCATGATTTACCTGCTGAACTCAGCCCCTATAAAATTTATTCAAAACCAGAAGATTCCCAGGACTGAAAATAGCTACGGCAGCCGTCTGGCTGCAAAGGACAGCCAGTAGTATCTGTGGTAAGAAGGCATTCTAGAGAGGAAGTGCTGGGGAAGTTAATCCTGTGTGTAGGTGTTTGCAGGCTTGAGGGCTCTCCCGTGCATCAGCGCATAAATTAATCCTCTGCGGCGAGGACAGAGCCGAGCTGTCTGCTCAGCCTGTTTCTTGGCTGTGCCTCACCTCACTGACCCTTTCCCACTGCGTGTGGCAGTGTCCTGGACTGCGCCCACCCTTTTCTGCTGCTGCTTGGCCGTTTTCCTCAATCAGAAAGTTTTGGGGAACAGTCTTAAAGGAGANTTGAAGGTAACCCTCGGAGATTTTTAGCTATTGAAATCTGCGAATGGCAACGGGAGTATTTGTGGGCATACATATGGTTGCAGAGCTTACCGGGAAGAGCAGTGCAAAAAAACCTCGCGCTAGCTTTCCAACTCCAGATTGTGCTGATACGAAATAAATAGAGCTTTGCTAAACTTGTCCTCTTATTTCATAGGCATTATTTTGAAAATTTCCCCTGTTAAATTTATCCGATGTTGTCCCAGGAATTGTTGAACTCCTTTACAGAAGATAATATGTGCAGTGCCCTTTTCATACTCAGAGGTCAGAATTCCTTGTACTTCTTCATCCTTGTCCTTCCTCAGTGTCATAACTCCTACTCCTGCTATTGCTGGGAATTAGAACTCGATGCACTTAGTACTGAGAGGCGCAGGCTCTTCCATCATCGGCCTCGCACAGTGGATCATAAAATTCTCCACAATTTTGGCAGCAGAGAGTATGAAAACCAACCTATGTTTCATTAGGAATGCTTTCATACAGCCCTACTAGTATTCTGCCCGAGTTTAATGCACAAAATAAATAACATTTTGTGAGCTCTGTTTGCTGAGTGGTTTTGTTCTTTGTTCATAATGGGAAATTTTTCCCATCCTGGATTCCGGTGTTAAATCCGCTTTGTGCAAACATCATTTTCCATTTATTTGTTGGTGGTGAGGAGACCAGGTAACGCCGAGTTGATTTTCGCAGTTTTGCTTCTTCTGAAGTGGTGTTAGAGAACTGGACCTCCGATATTCGTCGAGCCAACAGCAAGAGATGTGCTGGGATTCCTTGGGGATTCTGATAAAGAAGGGACTCTAGGTTCTTAGACAAGGACAAAGAGGGACTTCTCGTGTTGTCAGTTCTCTATTCAAATGCCTCAGTCAACAGAGGTCGCCTTTAACAGACGGTTCTACATTGATACAGCCTTTAACATGTTAGGAAAAATTCAAAGGAATTTACTCCTTTTCTGATGTGTTTCATTTTCTTTTCTGAGCAGGGGCGAGGGTGGGGGGAGATAAACAAGTCAGAAGACTGTGGAGAGGATTAATTACTTGGCTGCAAACCTCATGAAGATATTCTGATGAAGATGTGCGATAAGCGACTGAAGCCCTGGTGAAGTTAGTGTCAGCGTGGAAATATAACTGTGACTGCAGCCCTCATGGCTGCGGCGTTTTGCACCAGAAGAGAACATAGACTGATCCCTGTATGTCGTAAGCTTCTGAATTTGTTTCAGTAGTGAAACTCTCCTGACTGATCTGTGGGGAAAGAAATTAATCCTTTTTTCTCTGGCTGGTTTGGCCCTGAGCACTTGGCAGTGGCAAGGCAGGGGGGGCTTTGCTGGCTTAGGACTCTTGTCCTTGCAGCTGGTGCTGCTTTGAGCTCTGACGGATCTCTGGTGCTTCAGGGAGATGCCAGAATATCCCTGACTTTGCAGGGAACTTGTCAAAGCCCTGATGTGTGAGATATCGATATCTTAATGCAGATGTGCAGATTTAAAACCCCAAGGAGTTGTTCATCTTCACCCGTGGCCAGGGAAGGGAGGAGTTGCAAGAGTGGTTTCAGGGCTGGAGGAGGGTATCATTAGCACTGAGCTTGACCTGAGATGAGCTTTGGCCAAAGGATTCATCCCTGGAGCTGCATTGAAGCATTTCATGGTTCATTATCCTCACAGTAGGAAACAACGTCTTATTCTGAAGCTGAATATCTAACTCAGATGTTCATCCATTTGATCTTAGGGCTTTGTCAGCAAAGTCTGGTCTCTCACCACTTTCTTTTCCACTTTCTTTTAGGAAACACATTTTATGAATGTGGAATAGTTTGAGCTCTTGAGGTTTATTTTCTGAGCTGTGAGTCATTGGGTGACCTGCCTTTGAATCCTACTCTCTGTTTCCCTGTGGTTTTTTTGAAGCACGAACTCCAGAACTGCGCACAAGTTCCAGGAGAGCCCTGGGATTTGTGCAGGTTGCAGAGGCAGCATCACCCTTCCAAAACCTTGCTGCTTTTTTGGCTGATTTGGCAGCTTGTTGCCGTAGCAGACAGAAAATGCTATTGGACAAAGAGCTGCTTCTCTGAAGGCCTTAGCAGCGTACCTCTTCCTAGGGGTGTTTCCCCATGGACAATTATGTTTTGAGATGCCTCACTGAATTCGTGTTTAATCCACTAGTACAATAGGCAAGGCAATTACCAGCTCGCAAGTTCTTCGAATCAAATTGTTAGAGAACATTAAATCAACTGCTTTGGAGAAATCCCAGTATATACAATTGCTTTTGTCATCCAGCCTGTGGTTCTGTCGCAAGAAAAGCTTTGTTTTATTGGGCCTATCTTCAGTGGAAATGTGCTGCCTGGTACTCACTTGGGGCTTAGCCTCTACTTCTTCGTCTCTGCTCAATTATTTTCCTTTTCCTATTTGTTAACCCCGTAATGAGAATTGAGAATTAAGGAATTTCTAGCTTACAGTCATCATCCCTACCTTTTAGCATTGCCAAGTACAGAAAGCGTTTGCAAACTGAAATAATACTGTTGGTCGTGAGGCAATTAATCTGTTATGACAAAGCTCAGTGGTAACGAAGGTCACTCCGCTGGCTCTCTCTTTTTTTCCCCTCCGTGTGTTTTGCTCTGAAGTCGAACCACACGCTCCTTTGGAAGAGGGAAGCGTGCAGAGCCCTTGTGTGTTGATAATCAGTGGAGGTGGTGGTAGACTGTGAATCTGCAAACAAATGACTACAGGCAGCCTTCTGGTCACTGAGGTGCCATCTGATGGAAAGCACATTTCAGCTTAATTCAGTTTTCACCACCACGCGCTTAGGCTTACGCTCAGGGTTGGCTCCCTTCTCTTTGGTACATCCTAGTCCAAACATGACATTTTGTGTTCTTTCCTGGAGGGAGAGTTTTTTTCACAGAAATTTACCATTCTCTCCTCCCCTCCCCCCCCCATATTTTTCCTCTTCTCTCTACAGGTGAAAACAAGAAAGGAAGAACTACAGAAGGAGGGGTTCTCTGCCACTGCTAGGAAGATCCAGGAAAGTGTTGAGCTAAAACTGCTGGATCTTACCCGCCTTTGTGCACCAAGGAAAAATAAAATGCACGGTTCGCGCAGGCTGGTGTTGAGAAGCAAACATCCTGCCAGCAAAACGGGCTTGGGCAGGGCTGTATCCAAGGAGCCCGTTTCAGCTGTCGGTGCTCTGGAGGTGATCAGAGAGCTGCAGATGAGAGAGGCCAGCCTGCAGAGAGAGCTGAAGCAGCTGCAGGATG
>WEIS01005136.1:577-10582 GCA_013389965.1 Todus mexicanus | reverse complement strand
GGAAGGGTAGTAGATGCAATTTGAAGCCAAAACAGGTATATGGATCAGAAGGGAGCCAAAATGGACATAAAGGAGGAAGAAACAAAACAGTTAGGCAGGAGAGGAGGTAGGAGAAAGAAAGTCTGAGATACAGTCCCTTAGGCCTGTGTTTGCCTTTCCCCCATTCTCAGTGTCTAGCTTAGTACCTAGATTTCCTCTTTTCCATCTTTCTCTCTCAGAATTTCTCTTTTTCCACTTGGGGAGAAAGACAATTATCAGAAGGTAGCAGCAAACAAAATGGAACCCTAGTATCTCAGCTCGGTTAACAGGACGTTTAAGTGTCCAGAGAAAGCACCAGCACCCAGCTTTTTGTCTCCTGATGCCAGGTTTGACACATCTTCAAACCAAGTTCCCAATCCTGTAACCTTTGGATGGCACAAACATATTAAGAAGGTAGAAACACCTGACCCAGTGCTACCTAAAAGGGAGGTCAATGGAGAAGTGATTCAAGCACAACTTCACTGCCAGCATGGTCACTGCCTGGATGGAAAACAGCTTCTGAACTGAAGCTTTCAAAAGAGACAGAGAGATCAAGGGCCTTGTCATGTTTACTCGTGTCACAGGTGAACAGAGAAATGAGTTAACGTGAGAGGATCACCTCCAACTTCACGTCTAGTGCTTCTGAAAACACAGTGTCCAGCCCAGTGCATCACTAAGTGGCCGGCACTGTTTGTAGACCAAATCCAGCTAAAGGATAAGGGTGGTATAACCCCAGCATAAAGAAATCTAAGAAGCCTGGCCTATGCTTTACAGAAGCAGTAGAAACTTCTTGTTTTGGAAGGATACCCAGGAAAACAAAGGATTTTTTTATGCCGTCTATTTAACATCCTCTACCCTCAGCTGCAGGTCTCCTCCTCTCACACTATGGTTTCAGTAGCAAACCAGGCATCCTCTGGGACCACAGATGACCCTTGTGCTTCTGATACAGCTAAACCATTCCCAGAAATACAGGATGACCAATGAATTTCCAGGGATATTTTTTACACAAAGTAGTGAATTTTGGGATCCTTGGTATCCTAAGAGTCCCTTGTATATATATACACACCTATTGTATCTTGTTAAAGCTGAACAGTGGAAAGCCATCTTTCCATCAGTGTTTTGACATGCTCAGCACTGCTGACCAGCAACATTTACCCAGCACTGCCAGGTCACCACTAAACCATGTCCCTCAGCACCACATCTACATGGCTTTTAAATCTCTCTCCAGAGGTCATGGGGACTTGACCACATGTAGATACTCTGAAAGAAAGGAGACTTAGAGAACAGAAACTATCCATCCTGTGGGGAGAAACCCAGAAAGGGTTTATTCATATACTCATCTCAATATCATGTTTACTAAGGGAGCAAACACACTGGCCATGAAAAACCAAACAGCAGCTTAAAGACAGAGGCACACACAGAGTTCCTAGAGAATAATTATAAAGTAAACAAGTATGGAAGCATCACATTTAGCAGGTACTGCTGAAGGTGCATCACAGCTAATTTATTTTCTAAAGAGCTTATACCTGGACAGGTGCAGCACACCTCTGATGCTGCGATTCTTCTACTTCTTGGTTCACAAATCTAGAGGGGGGGAAAAAAAAAGTAGTATCTTATTATGTTTAAAATGCTAGATCCCATCAACAATAGGAAAGGCTAATAGGAAACAACCTGTAGTCCATGAGCAGTGTCACATACCAAAATATTATCTACTCAAGCCCAGCCAAAAAGGTGATGAGACTTGAGCACACCTTGGGATCACTTAAATGAACTTTTTTTCCTTCTCACAGCAAGTCGTCCCGTGGCCCAAGCTCTGCCCAAGAGATAGGGGTGTTGGATCCGGCTGTCCCATCCCTGGCTGCTGCAATCCTCGCTCTGCGCCACGGGAGGGCAGCAGCCACCAGAGAAAAACCCACGGCGAATCTGCAAGTCACGGAAAGGGGCTGCAGGAACCTGCTTGGAGACAGCCATGCTTGGCAGCCACCCGGCTTCGGCTGGGGCAAGGGACAGGGTCTCCCGGAGAGAGGCAGGTTCCTTTATTATCTGTCTGTCTATCTATCTACTCACCCATATTTCCATCTACGTTTGTTCATATATTCATCTATGTTTATTCATATATTCATCCATGTTTATTCAAATATTCCTGCATCTATCCATCTAGTTACTTACCTACACATCCATCACCATGGTGTGTGTATGTGTGTGTGTGTGTATGTATGTATGTATGTATCCATCCATCCACCCACCCATCCATGCATCCATCCATTCACCCGTCTGTCTCTTTGCATCCTTGCCTGCAGGAGCTGGCTCTTGTTGTGCTGCTCAGTGCACCAGGGAAAGGAGCCTCTGCATATTCAGATCTATGGAAACAAGCTCACATTGGGAGAATTTTAGTCTCAAAGCAGGAGGCTGAAAAGAAATGGGAATCACGAGGTCATTAGTGAGGTGATTTTGAGTCCCAGCACTCTGGACTGTCCTGGGTTTGTGAGGAGATACAGGTCATGGTGCAACCATGGGGATCGTTTTATCCCTCGGGATCCCTAACACTGGCTTTCTGCCCTTGACACAGATAAAAAATGGAATTGCAGTGGTATTGAGCACTGTGCTAGTTTCCCCCAGCACTGGGACCACAGGGCAAGTGAGGACAGCAGCCAGCTTAAACCCTGGGAATCAGGGATTGTTGTAGGAGACACCAGGGCTGAATAATCTCTTCACTTCCCTGTCAGTACAGAGTGTGTCTTATGCAGAAAGTATAACATTTTAAATGTGTTTAAAGAATTGTGTTCCTATTCATTATTACATGCTTGTCATCTGTTTTAATCTTTACACAAGACAAAGAAAGAGGACAGAGACATTCATTCAGAGAGCAAGAGATTTATCAGGAATTAATATATATGTGTGTGTATATACATAATATTCCTAATCACATAACTCAAGTGAAATTCACAGATTTGTCCGATTTCTTCATTTACAATACCTTAAAGAAAATGAGCCTTTAAAAGTTTAAGCCAATATTTTAAAGTAAGACTAGTGGTGTGGAGGCATTTGATATCAAGAAGTTTCAGTCAAGGCACAGTAAGCAAATCTGATTTTCAAGAAGCAAATGTACCATGCACTACTGTAAATCTCCCATTTAGATCCTTAAGGTACAAGCGAAACAGGTTTTTTTCTCCTTTCCCCCTGTCTTTAAAAACATTTTGTGCAAAACAAATAAATAAAGACCGCACTTCACAATACTACTTAATTTATGACAAAGATCAGTGTATTGCTTCACTTTACTTGGGCTGTACAGTTTGGTCGTCTAGTCTTTAGTTAGGTAAAGATATTTGAAATGGACATGGGCAGTGTGTTCTGCGTTGTGTAAGAGGAGAATGAATTTATCTACATCAAACTAGGCAAGTACACAACATTTCCACTGTCAAAGAAAATTATATGTATAGAAAACATGTGTCTTACTCAATTTCACCAATCATCTAGTCAGGACAAGCCCTGAAGGCCCAGATGATGAGAGACTACTTAAGATAGGTCTTAACTGGAATTTAAGGACAGATTCTTAAAGCATAATCCTGAAATCCCTGCTCTGTCTCTCCTGAATGTGGAGATGCACTGCTGAAGAGCATTAGCTCTTTAACTCTGGAGGTTGGTAAGCCCACAAAATTCTGATTCTGCATGTGCAGATGTGTCCTGACATAACCAAACAACTTGATTTTTCCTTTGAAGTGCTCAGAAGTTTATGATCTGATGTCTGTCATCAAGAAGGGGTTGGGTTCACCTGGCACTTAAAAGAGACTTTGTGCAGAGCCTACGCAAAATGCAGTTCTGTTATGCAAAGCGCTTTATTTCAAAAGTCTAAAATGGATGAGAATATTATATGATCCCCTTTTCCTCTAGTACCACCCTACGTTTAAGGCTTCAAAGTTAAACTCTGCCTAAAAGGGTTCAAACTCACCTCTGGATATTAGATGATAGGAACTTTGGCATGGAGTGTTTTTCAGCCTTCTTCTCAAAACATAGATTATATTCATTAGCAGGTGGTAGGTAACTAAACCAGTATCTCTTTGCTTCCTCTTTTTATTTCTTTCTTCATTCCGTTTCTTGATACATTCATAGAAGAAGCTGCAGAAATAAATGCTCAGAAAAATCCAACCCCAAAACCCAATACGAAGTCACGGGTGACTGAGAGGTTAAGGACTAATATGGGTTACCTGTGTGAATAAAACCCATGTCCCTTAAGTTGAACTTCTGAATTCCAAACCCAAGCCTGAATGCATATCCTTTTGAATACAAGGAAAAAACAACTCTATGTCCTGTATACAATAATCTGCCATTCTGAGGGTAAACCCAGGGTGCTGGATACAGTGACAGGAGTAGAAAACTGTTCATTACATTGTTGTTCAGTAGATGGAGTATGAGTTCCTTTTACAGAAAAATGCTAAACCAAGAGACTCCTGGTTATCCAGTCTCTTTGTTTATTGACTCTTCTCACTAAAACCACACAAGAATAATCAAATACAGAAAAAGACATCCAAGAAACCACCTGGCCAAGCCTCTAAGCTGAACAGAATAAACTTGTGCAGTAGTTATGTTTGTACATAACCTTCAGTTATTTATGCACAAGTCTCATGAGCAAAACAGGAGAAAAACTGAGATAGATGTTGAACTACACAGGTAATTTTTCCTGTATCCTAGTGACGCTGGAATTTAATTTTCTTAAAGGCAGTGTTGCCCAAAAATGAACTACAGAGAGAGAAAAACAAAAAAAAAACCAAAACAAAGCAAAACAAAACATTCAGACTGATTTATGTTGCCTCTCATACTCTGAGATTTTTAACTTGCTTGCTCTCCTCCTTACCTTATTGATGGTTTAAATGCTCCCCAAGCTTGGAACAGTGAGACACAACTGTCTGAAAATACAGTTTCCATGAGGAAATATCCAATGTGTTTCAGGGTGCTGCAAAGGAGAAAAACAGTGAGACCTAGTACCAGTAGTAAAAAGCTGGATTAGAACAGCAGCTATGGGATAAGACGGGGAAACTAATTTATCATCATGCAAAACAACAACAAAAACCTTCAACCTTGTTTGTAGATGGGGAGGGGGGGAAGTAAGGAATTTTGAGGAACAAAATAATCATACGGATCTATTAATACTGGCAGCATCTGTTAAGCAACTTCTGACTTAAAGAGTAGGTAATTATTTTAGGAAAACGATACCAGACTTTGAAACATGCTACTGCTTTCTGCTGTTACACAGAACCCATCCATCTGTTGTCAAGTTCATCAATAGTTTGAAATCTAGCTGTAACATACCCACAGTGCGCACACTGGGTACAGCATATGGGAGCAGTTAGCATGATACTGGACATCAATTTTAGTTAGAGATACATGAGCTGTCTTGACCCCATGACAAAAGGTTAACACCAGTAAGTACAGTCTACTTACAGGATCCCTGAATGGAAGATGCATCAGATAATACATTCTTCTGCATGTGTTGTAGGGTATCTCTAAAGCTTCTAAAGGTTTAAAGAGAGCTTTGCTTTGTACTAAGATGATGATTAAGGGGTTTAATGAAATGTTGTCCAGCAAAGAGAAGACACTTAGAAATGCCAGACAGATAGCAAGCAACGGGTCCTCAAGAGAAATAAGATGGAAATGTAAGAGTGTCAGGATGGTGTTGCTGTAGCTGAATCAATCAAAACCCTAAAGCTTCCCCTAGGAATAAACTGTTGTGAGCTGGCAGCAAATGCTGAAATCAGAAAACCCCTTTCCCCCCAAAAAAGCCCCAAACAAACAAAAAAATCCCCAAACCAATCTGGTATTACTACCAATACACACAAATATTCAAATGAAAGAGGCATCATATGAATGGCCAAGACAGTGAGCTGGATCTTGAAGGCACTGCTGGGGGCATTTATGGGACAGGTGAACACTCTGAATGGCACTCAGTGCTCAAATATATATACAGCACAATGTACCCAGTGTATACGTACGTAAACAGCATATAGGATGCTTAGCTTGTCTGCAGAGACAGAAGGACACGGGTCTCGAACAGAGCCTGTTACATCTCCCAGTCCTCTATGGATATCCCAGTTACTGTTGAATATGGTACTGGCTGCCAACCAACAGGTAAGTCTGAGACTGCATCTGGAGTACTGTGCCCAGTTCTGGGCTCCCCAGTCCAAGAGAGACACTGAACTACCAGAGAGAGTCCAATAGAGGCTACAAAGGTGATAGGGGGACTGGAACATCTCTCTGACAAGGAAAGGCTGAGAGCCCTGGGGCCTAGCCTGGAGAAGAGAAGACTTAGAAAGAATCAAATCAATGCTTATAAAATCTAAAGGCTAGAGGTCAAGAGGATGGGGCCAATCTCTATTCAGTGGTGCCCAGTAATGGGACAAGGGGCAGTGGGAACAAACAAGAATACGTGAAGTTCCACCTTAACATAAGGAGAAACTTCTTCACTGTGAGGGTGCCTGAACCCTGGGCCAGGCTGCCCCGAGAAGTTGTGAAGAGAGTCCAAACCCACCTGGATGTGGTCTTGGGCACTCCTGCTCTGGGTGCCAGAGCAGTGGGATTGGACGAGATGATCTCCAGAGATTCCTTCCAACTCCTACCATTGTGTGATTCTGATATGTTAGTTTTAAAACACAATTATTGGAGTTGGACACAAGGATAAACATATAGCAAAAGGCACAAGCAAGGGGAAGGAAGTGTTATCAGCCATTAGGAAGCAGAAGTGAACAAGTGACCCCCTCACCCCCAATTCCTATTTCATTTACTGCTTTCTTCTAGATACACCTCTCATTGTGTGGCAACAGCTTAAACTCGTCACAAGTCTAATGAGGAGAGTGCATCTTAATGGTAAGCAGATTATGTCAAAGAGATTTGATCTCCTTCTCTGACAAGATTACAAATATGAATGATAACGGAGACTGTACTGCTGATATAATATAATCAGACTTTTGCAAGACTTCTGGCTTTATGCCTCTAACATTCAGACTAAAAAAAAAAAGTAAAAAAAGAGCACTATGGAAAATCAGAATGGCAACTGCTGAATCATATTAAATTTGTCAAGTTGATAATCTTACTGTAACTAATGTGGATGCATCAAATAATTGCAGTTAGAGTAGAAATGTCCTATAAAGGCTTTCTCTTGTGCTCTTATATAATCTTCTTTTGCAATGACACAGAGATAAAATAATAGTGAAAATACACATTTGTTCTTGGAAAGTTTTCAGATGATGTAAATATTGGGGTGGTGATAAACAAGAAAGTTAATGAACAGTTCATAGAGCTGTGGAATGCTTGGTAGGGCACACCTAGGCACTTTTTAATACTATAAACCACATTATTATTCCTGCAGGAACAAAGATTTGTATGCAGAGCTCACTCTCTGGACAGTGCTCCAGAAACCGTTGGCTCTGGATAGATTGAACATTTTTGTAGGCAATCACTTGAACACCTCTGGGAGGGCTAACACAATACATGGGTTATTACAGAAGAACGCTGGCTAGAAATACAGCGTTTCTCTGATAGAAACTCTTGTAACACAACCTTCGAGTGCCCATTTCCAAACTGTAATTCACAGAGAAGCAGAGTGATGACTGATCTAGAGATCAGAACACAGAGGCTGAAAGAGCTCCAGTCTCCAACCTACCATTGTGAAGTTATAGGTGGTTTGGGCAGATTCTCATAGCCAGGTATCGATTAGATGGTTCTTTAACTTGGCAATGATATCCGACAGGTCCCTGTTATGATCCAGAAGTTTTCAGAAAAGGGAAATAAGCGTGAAAAGAGGGAATAAAGCACAATTCATAAAACCAGAAGAACGTGGACAAGACATTATGTTACCTCTCCTTTTATACCTTCAAGTCAATATGCGGGATCTTTCCAAAGATTTTGTAATTCACAAGTCACAAGTCAGTAGTCTTGTTTCAGTAAGCAGTAAATACAAGTATGTGGTGTATGCCATACACAGAGCAGATTAAATGATCACAGAATTTATCCTGAGCCTCTGAAATACATCCACTGGTATCTAACATGCTCCAGATCATATATCATGTCTTCTGTATTTGGCCTCTCCACACTGGATTCCCAAATACCATATAACTATTAGCTTTCAAAATCATCTAATCTTTTAATTAGCACTCAGATTCTCCAGGAATTACGTTTTTAAACAATAGAATGAACCAAATTCAGCTTTTACTCTGCTTTGTACCCCTGGTAGAGATAAAGGGAACTAGAGATTTTCACAGAAGTTACTGAAACAACAAAGATGAAAGCAAGTTCAGACCTTTGGAAACACAGACAAGTCCCTTTCCTTCTGGTCAAGACATATGTGAGCATCAGATGTTGCTTCCCGTGAGTCCGCTTCCCACAGGATTCTTTCAAACAACAGACAGATCCATGTGCTATCCCTTGGGGCCTGCATACACGTGTAATAAGTTTAAGAAGTTGGTGCGTTGTGGGGTTGCTTTTTTGTTTCATTTTGGTTTTGGTTTTTTTATTTCTTTTGCCATTTTGTAAGCACTGCTTTTCAATTCCAATTGTCTTCTGGCAAATAGATATCCTGTTGATTCCCCAGCTATATTCGGTTCTGCTATTCTTTTTTTTTCTCCTTTGAGATCTGTAGAGCCAGCTCTGCTCTGCCTGCTCAATATACAAATATAAACTGAAGTAATAATTCAAACCCATGCATTTTAACCAGAACACCCTAGCAACCTGCATGCTGCATTAAGGGAAGAAAAGCTAGCAGGGAGCTCAGCTTACATAAAGGGGAAACTACATATACGAAGTAAATACCATCGAATTTTTTTCATACTGACTTTTGTTTCCTTCACATACTATTTTTCAACCCTTCACTCTTCCTGGGTTCTCCATATTTTCCTTATTTTCTTTGCTTACATTCATTTTTTCCTCTCTTTTCTGCTTTTCTAACATTCCTTCCTAAATGGGACACCGGCTCACCACAATATGTTCATACCACACCATCACATTCACAATAATGAACTACATTTGAAGTTAAGGAACATAAGCTTGCCAATTCCTTTATAGCACAAGACAAACCTGCAGTGGGCATCTGAAAGCACTGGGAGGTTTTTTATGATGTCTTCCTTCTATGCATAACCCTGAACGCTTGGCAGATCTTTTGGAATAGCAATTCTATTTCAGTAACAAAGAACTCAATACTTCAAAAAGTACCAGTTGAGGTTCTGGTTTTTGTGCCATCTGGGTTGTTAGCTTGGGTTTAGCTTGTGTAATCTAAGGTAAAAGGCAATGTATCCTGCAAGTCAACTGTGGGTTTTGGCAATTTCCTACATCATGACCTGCTGCTTCATTCATATGTAGTTTTTTATAACATAAATTAAAAAGACAAGAAGTTCACATACACTCCTGCATCTCTGTGTTCTGTTTAGTACAATGAACTTCCAGTAACCTTCCTATTTTCTAAACAACAGACATGACGCTTTTGTAATACTTTTAATTAACTACAGTTCCTAGGTCCATGAGTAATTCTGACTGATTTCTATTCTCTCTGTTTCTATAATATCCGTTTGATAATAAACGGATGGCCATATCACACAGAATAGCTCAAATGCAACATGTTCATAAACTTAGCTAATCCAAAGGAATATTATCAACTGATAAAAGGCTTGAAGGAAATTAAATGTGAGGAAAGAGAGTTAAAAATATATAGCTTAGGGAGAAATAGATGAGGAGGGGAGATAGAAGTCTACAAAAATCAGAAGTGTGTCAACAATGAAGTGAGAAGTAGCAGAAGCAGAGGGGTACAAAACTAAGCATGTGCACAATATGGCTTCGGGGAAGATGCAAACTGAATGCTAAAGAACTGCTGGGGTTTATTTACATATAGATCCCTGCAAGTCCAAACATAATCTCCATATAAAAGTACGCTCTAAAATTAATTATAGCAGATTTCTTTTTTGTGAATATTCTGGAGCGAAAATGAGAAATAAAGACCATGAAAGA
>WEIS01005119.1:1756-16610 GCA_013389965.1 Todus mexicanus | reverse complement strand
AATAATTCAGTGATTCTGTGATATGCCTGTGTACTTTTTCATGGATGCAGGACAACATTGGGTTGGGGTTCACCACTCGAACTTCCAGTTGCCTTTGTGCTGCTTGCCTTTCTCCTCATATGCCACTCCTCTCCCAGTAGCCTATAGACAGTCGTCTCCTGTGACAGCACCATAGCTGTCCCTAGCCTGCCAAGTTCTCTTTCCTGGAGCGCTGATTCTCAGCAAAGTAACATTTTCAGTGCCAAACCCAGGAACTTTCAACATCCACTTGGAAAACTATCTTCAGCCTTTTTATAAGGCTGTGCTTTATTTCCAGGACAGGAAATGGCTACCCATTGGGAAAAGCGACGGCGCAGCCCCATCTTTGGCAATCTGTGGCATGGAGTGACATGATATGATTGCAACCATGGTTGCAACCCAATGCAAGATGGTGCTGTAATTGCCATCAGCCCAGTTCCATTCAGCAGACTGCATTAGCACACCACTGCAGAAATGACAAGGTCAGGGACTGCAGCTCTTTAAAATCACCAGTAACCACACCATTCCACCAGTGACAGGACAAGGGGTAACGAGTGTAAACTAGATCACAGGAGGTTTCACTTGAACATTAGGAAGAACTTCTTTACAGTGAAGGTGACAGAGCAGTGGAACAGGCTGCCCAGGGGGGTCGGGGAGTCTCCTTCTCTGGAGGTGTTTAAAACCCGCCTAGACGAGTTCCTGTGTAACTTTGTCTGGGTGGTCCTGCTCGGGCAGGGGGATTGGGCTAGTTGGTCTTTTGAGGTCGCTTCCAATCCCTAACAATCTGTGATTCAGTGATTCTGTGATATAGCACAAAACTACCTATTTTTTTCTGCAGGGAAGTACTCACACACCTTCATTCCTCTGGCGGAGGAGTAAATTTCCAGCCTAAATTTAGATGCTGGATTTGGATGGCGTTGCAGTGTTGGGAAAGGTTGTGAGACTTTACAACAAAGTACCTCTGAAGGCAAGGACGAATGTTTTGGTTAGATTTCAGGCATTTAAGAGAGTAAGCAATGCCACCTACTGGCTTCAAAATGGAAGATTTAACTACTCCAGTGGATTGGTGCAATGGAAAGGTAATAAAGGAGAAGGCTGTCACTATTCTTCAGATGGTCTTTTGCAGCTGAAAGTGGGGTGGAGACAAACTAGAGCTTTTCTCCTCACAAGCGTTACTCGGTTAAGCTCTGTAGGAAACATTTAGCAGCTGTCTCACTTGCTTTAACCATTCGAGAATTAATAGTGAGGAAAGCAGCAATTAAACCTGCTGCTGATGTGCAGCCTGCATGCCAGGGCAGCCCCTGAACTTCCTCGGGAGGTGAACAGGCAGTGATTAAGTTGAAATTACACCTTTTCAGCTTTGCCTAGCAATATTTGTGGTTGAGTGCAAACTGAGTGCAGGAAAATCTTCTGAGGAAGGCAAGAACCTCCTGCAGCTTCAGGGACTGAAAGATCGGGACATCATTTCAGAAGGAGGAGTCACAAATGGAAATGTAAGGCTATGCCTCAAATATTAAATGGCATGGTGGATGGACATCTGGGTAATTCCAACCATAATTAACATACGGATGTGGAAACATTTGCAAATAATAGGCTTAAAACACACAAAGAGAAATACCAAAGCCTGTAACTAAATAAGTTCCTAGTACAGGATATTCTTGAAGTGATTACTATTGTTTGTGTGGGTTGCCCCATCCCACCTCCAGAGCTTGAGTGCACTGAGGCAAGCACTTACACAAGAGTTAACACATCAGTGAAGAGCATTTCCAGAGTGTTGATTATTTCCCAGCCCTTCTCCTTCTGAAGTCATGAGAGGACTGTAGGTTGCCATACTGTGTGTCTGCAAAGATATAAGGCTCAATGTACCATGGATCATGGCCATCTCCTACATTCCTACCTCTTGCTTCTAGCAACGCGGCTGGGTGAAAGCATGCAGATAACTGGTCATTTTTTAATGCAATAAAATGGATGTCAGGTCTAGAAAGAGGGCTTCTTCCTTGCCTATTTCCCATCTCTCAGGAGATGCTGCTTTCTGTCTCCTTTGTTTACTGTTGTCACAGAGAGAGCTTTCAGCAAGGGGATTAAAACAAGGGACATTCCTGCCACTCAGCCATACCCTCTGTCTCTGCCTTGGGCTCACAGCCAGGCAGCACCATGCAGCTTGCAAACATCAATGACAGCTGGAGACAGACCAAGAAAGGGGCTGCAGTGACTCTAGGCTGCAACCAGACTCTGGTAGAGGTGAACACAGAACAGAGCAGTGCCTGCCAAGCCCAAAGGTGACAGGCCTGCATTTGCCCCTCTTAGTCAGAGGCTCACCGCCACTGGCCACAGCACACTGGAGTTCCTTACTCCCAACAAGCCCTTCAGGTGGCCACCATCCTTCCAGTACCTCTGGGTCCCATTCCACTATCACCAGCAGGGTGACATTGTCAAAGATGTCTAAAACAGCTGGACTAAGGCAGCAGTCAATGATGATGTGCTATCACCACCAGATATGGGGTTTGCAATCCTAGAAGGTTTCCATATGATGAGCTCTGAGAGCTCACAGTCTGAATGGCACTGCTGGTAAAACACATGACTATATATCCTTAAGGGCTGCTCCATCTTTTGTGTTAGCTCCACATACACCCTCCTTGCCCCATTTTTGTGGGCTGGCCAATTATACACCTAGAAAAATCAGTAAAGATACTGATAAGTCCTTGGCAAATCATTTCTGTTGCATTTTAGACAGCCATATAGAAGAACTAGCCCTACAGCATCTTGCTAATGGTTGCTGGCATCCACACATAACAGGAAAAACTGGAGGTGTTCCAAGGAGGGAGCCCAAAAATGTATATAGCAAAGAAAGGCACTGAGCAGTGGTTACAAGGTAGTATCATGGAGGCAAAGCAGAGCAGCATGTGGTGCATGGGACCCTACCAGCTGCTGACAGTCCTTGAAGTCACTGTGTACATCTGACTGAAGGTGTCCGTTCTCACCTTTTTCCTGCAAAATTAACGATGGCATTAGATGCTTATGGTTTATAGCTACAGGTCTTCCTCATCCAGTGCCCAATTGGATTCTGCTCTGTGCCTCTCCATGATTTTTTGGCCTGCTTCTAATAGGATAAATCAATACCCAAGCTGTGAAGTGAAAATGGTCCCCAAGAACAACAAATAAATAGTGAGATTCCTCAGCAACTATAAACAGAGTAAAATAGGTGAGGTCACATCAGTTTAGACAGTGGAGTGTCTTCAAATTGCATTATCACTACCATTTAATAAGCTGAACACTCAGATGCATATAGTTTGTTGCTGTTAAAATTCCCCTTCCAGCTCTTACTAATATTTGGTGATACTAGACCCTGTGAAAGTTAATAAATTAGAAGAGATTACAACTAATTGCTGTTTAAATGTCTGCGATTGAACACATCTCTATAGATGCATTCACCCTCTCCCCTGCCACCTGTTCCTGAAATAATTAGTTGCAAAGGAAAAAAAAAAGAACCTAACAAACAAAACCCATAAAATCTGAAAGAGTACAAATCACAGCTTTGCTAAGATTGTTATATTCCATACCAGCTTCAGTTCAAACTGCATTTAAGCACAAGCTTTATGCAGTTTTAGCTTTGGCCAGGTCTAAAATTGCATTGAAGCCAAAGGAGTTGAAGACATTCGGAATAAGTGCAGCCAAAGTATTTTGTTCAAGATAGACAGTGGATATAAGCAGTGGTTTGGAAGAGACTGGTACATTTTCCTTCTCTGCCACATTATTCCTTGCATGATCTAACACTATGGGACATAGCAGGATGTGTACCTCATAGCCTAGTTATTCTAATACAACTTTAGGTGCACTGGTGGTGCAAGCTAAACAATGCTCAGATCAAACATGGACATATTGTTTCATTTTAGGTCCAGTAACACCTTTGCATGAGATGGACTAGGCATCTGACTACAGTGATAAGTCACCTAAACCTAACCTAAATCTTCATCAAACAGAGGTTGTGGGTTAACAAGGTGCTTGCCTATTGTCAGGATGAGAACTAGGTAGGACAGTAAAGGAGTAGCCTCAGACCAAGATCTCCATGGGCCATGGAGACAGCACTACATCTGAGAAAGAGCCAAAAGCTCTCCCTGGATGCAGGGGGAAGAGAAGCAGAAAGACCTCCCTTTTTACTGATCACATGGCAATCTTGCATGTCTGTCGATCACCTGAGCTGCAGCAGAGCTCTCCATTGAAAGTCACCATCCAGGCCCTGAGTGAGTTACCTGCCATGCACCCATCCTCAGGGCAGGCAGTGACTCTTGTCAGCATTTAGCCACAAGCTGCAGACACTAAAGCACAGTCTGTTTTGTTGTAGCATTATCAGAATGAAAACCCAGGATATTCCCCAGATACTACCTCTGCCCAGCTGTTGTATTTAACAGCTTGCTAGCTCCTGTGCACATGTGAGGCTTTCCAATATACTGCTTGTTGGGTTGATGCTTATGGGTGAGTTGAGCTGCTAACAGACTGAGCACAGTACCTACTGCTGCAATCTTTCCCAATTCAGGAACTCGCTGTTGATCTGGCAGCACCTAATTAATTCCAGAAGGGAGACAGCATTAGCTGCAAGCTATCATGGGTATCTCACCCGCAGAGAGACTGAAAATCATGCACGGAGAGATCTCTCCAGGCACAACCAGCAAGGTGCCTCTCATGCAGCATTTATAAACAGCCAAACATGGGTTCATACTGATTATTTCACTACCATGAGTTTGGGAGAAAGTTTCAGTTACGATGCAAGAACAAGATCTGCATACCTTAGTTCTTCTGGGAAAACAGTGACCAATTAGTTCAGCATGGTGCCAGTAGAAATAACATCACCATCTATTTTCGTAGCCAAAGGCAAAAAGAAGCTCAGGGAGCTTAAAGCCCAATGAGTCACCCAGCCTGAGCAAATTCAACCAGAGACCCCTGTGGAGTCCAGAAAAAATGCAATGCTCTGTTCTGGCTATCAGCAATAGGTATCATGAGCAGTGCCTCTAAAAAGCCTCTGCAGAGAGGCAAGGGGTAGGACAAGAGGGGTGATTGTGTTTCTGCACCTCATGTGAAGGAAACCAAAGGTACAATACTGTGCCTGAGCACTCTGTCCTTAACAGTACTTGAAATGCCCATGAGTAGGGACATTGAGAAAACTTGAACAGGTGTTTGAGGCTAGGATCAGAGTAAACACCTAGGACTGGCAGAAGCGGAAAGCTCAATCTGTTTAGCTCTTCAAGAAGTAACTGAATAGGCCACAACTTCAGTGCAAAAGCACCTCTGCAGGAGAGAAAATTCTGGATCCTGAAAGGCTCCTTGATCAAGCAGAGAAAGGTTCAGTGGGTATCAATGTCTGGAAAGTGAAGTCAGTTGTTTAGACTGAGCTTAGAAATATTTGTAAAACTAAGCAATAATTTACCATTTGGTGGGAGGTATCAAGAGCAGCATCTTTAGATCCCTTCTGAGAGAGCAAGTACAAGGGCTCATCCATTGTGCTGACATGCACGCTATTAGGGTAATGCAGGGAAGTTTCCCGCCTGTAATGCAAGGCTAAAGGGTATAACAGCATCTCCACTGTACCTTTCTCACTTTTGATTTTCATCACATGATTGTCCATAGGAGGTGAGTGAGGCTAGAATGTTCCATAGCATCATTAGCCATTTCAGCCCACTAGACTTTTCAGTTATACCATAGAAATTTTAGTTTTATCTTCTCTCTTCCTTTTCTGAAAGGAAAAAAATCCAAGACCTCCTGGAATCCCAGAATCTTAGCTGTATTTTTTCCCTCACGGGCCATGCTACACATCTGCTCTTAGGAGAGCAAACCTTCAATCCAAGTTCAGCCCTACAGTGTGAGAGGACACCTTTAGCTAATTTACATCTAACTGAGAATTTAGCAGAGTAAAGAATAAAGGTCTTAGTGTGCAAAATGGCTCCTGTGGCAGTACTAATCAATACTTGTTTGATGGATTGCCTGCCAGGAGTCTTTCAGGCACATCATTTCAGCTGCTAGACTTTCTGCTTGCTCATTGCTTAACAAAATAAACAGAGATGAATCATGGTGTTTAACATAAAACTCCAACTCAGAATCAAAGGTGTTTAAAATGCACAGTGGTTTTCCCCACTCCATCGTTCCTTTTCCTTTGCTCAGAAAGAATATTAAGTCCTGGCTCTTCTACAGCAGGCACAAGGCTTGAATGATAACCACCTCTCCAAGGTCTGCCCTTCCCTCTGCAATCAGTGATTGCATTCCCGACACAACACTCCATTCCTCATTGCCCCCTGAAGCAGGAGCCAGTTGGGGAAGAAAGAATTGAGATGCATGCCTGCACGACTGATGGGAGGGTGATATTTCACATATGCCTTTCTTAGCTGCTGTGACGCAATGCACAAACTGTTCCCTCTGCTGCTGCGCCTATTGTGCTGCTAATCCATGTAAAAGCTCCCACCACTGAACTGTCCCCACCTGCTACTGCATCATATTTGAAACTACAAGAAGCAACGAAGAGCCATTTTTTTCAGAAGTACTTGGCTTCTCGGTAATAATAAATAGGTGTTTGGCTCTCCAGAAATTCATATTTGTATTCAGAAACATAGTTGGTTGCTGATTTTTTTATCTGGCTTTTAAATTAATAACACTTTTCTCAAAACTGTATATGCCTACAGCACACTAATAGCCTTGGAAAGGGTGAATAATCATAGCAGCAACTTTTTTTGGCCGAAGTGGAACATCAAGCTCATCTAGGAAGTTCTGCCCCCTCTCTTACCTTGCCAACCCCATCACAAACCTGTGGCACAGCTCAGACAGTCAGGCAGGAAGCTGGAAGCAATGCAGGACCTGTTTCTTGGCTCTGCATAATGATTCATAATTTGCTGACACTGACACAAGCAAAAGATCTCAAGGTTAAGTCTTGGGGGGGCAAGGGATGGAGATGCCAGTGTTTCTCCCATGCATCCCCTGGTTGCCCTTTTCCCTCTCCATAAGCCTTCCTTGCTGCCTGCTCCCTCATCCTCTGACAGCCAAGAGCACTTGCCAGGCTCTCCTGAGTCAGACTTCCTCACAACACCAAGTTTCTTCTCTTCCCCATTTCTCAGCCTCTCAGCCCATTCTGCCTTTTGAGCCTTCCCGGGGCAGATTTCCCTTGTGTCTGTCCCAGAGCACTACTGACCCTTGGACTGTGGCACGGGTTTTTGTATGCCAGCAGCACATTTTGATGTGCTCTGGCACCTTTGTGGGGATCCCACCTTTTCCCCTCCGTCCCCAAGAGCATCCATGGCCACAGCCACCAATCCCTCATCCCTGCTCTGCTAGACAGGCCCGTGCAGCAGTATGTTGCATATGCGGAAGATTTCCCAACCACCCTACACAGCTCAGAGCAGGCAGAAGGGTGTCAGCAATGGGAGAGCTAACACGGAGCAACTGGAGGACTGACAGCTGGAGAGTCAAGAAGAATATACCCTGATAATCTGGGCTCAGATGAGAACAGATGACATCTTGGCAAGAGAACATTGCAGCCATGCGCTGGCAGAGAACGTCCAGGTATCCAGGAAAGCCAGTAGGTCAATGGCGAGGCGTGTGGCAGCAAAGAGTTGCTGCACCCTGTGGCAGCTCAGGGTTTCAAAGCAGAGCACTACATGCCAGCATGTTGTGGGGCAGCAGAAGCATGCAGGACCTGGATATTCTTGGGGGCATGCTGGGGACAGTGATGTTTTGGAAAGAGTTAGAGAGGAAATCTGAACTTAGACAAGTGAGTGGGTTTCAGACACAGCTCCACGAAGGAAAAAGTGGAGCTTTCAGCTTGAAAGCTCTCACCATGCACCCTTAACTTGCTACCCTGCACTTTCAAGGGAGGCAGTCTGCAGATGCATGTAGAAAGCTGGTAGGTGTATAGCACAGGAAGAGATCGGAACAATGCATTTTCATCCTCTTGGGCTTCTTGTGTTGTTTTTGCCAACAGTACAAGTACCTCACAGCTATATGGCACATGTCAGGCATGCATTACAGCAAAACTGTGCATGGCACAGATTTTTTCAACTCAAAACAGTTTACCTAGGCAAAAAGTGGAGCCCTTGAAATCTTCCTGTCAGGGCTTTTCTAGCTCAAATGTGTGTGAACCACAGAGTGACGTTTTCTGGAGCAAAAGCTTGGACTCACCACACTAAAGCACACAATGAAGTCAGGCAACTCATCTGGTGTGATGAAAGTTTAGTGCCAGCAATAATAACCCCAACCAGTGATTTGCAGACTGAGCAGCACTGGCTCTAGCACCATATCAACATTATTTTGAGCCCTAAAACTGGGGACTATTTCTTGTTTGCATTACCCAAGGAAAAATCTTGCACTCAAAATACTTTGGTAAATCCTTCAGTTTTCAGTATCTTTGTCCCTCCTCTTTACCTTTCTTGTAATCTGACATATCCGTGTTTAATAATTTCTGTGTTAGCAAATCCCCTAAATTATATATAAAGAATTCAAAAACAACCAGAGAAGAACTTGAATATTTCATATTAAAACTAAATGTTTTATGATTGCTTACTGAGTGAAATTAATAAGGAGACTTGGCCAATGCTGTATAATTTATGCTGTACTTAAGGAGGAAAATGGGGGCTTGCATTTAAATTTGTCTGAAGTCGTCTTTTCTTTTTTCTCACCTGGCAGCATGGAAGCCACTACCCAAGGGAGAGCTAACCTACACCCTCAATCCAAGCAACTCCTGTTTTTGTTTATTGTGCATAACAATAACTTTAAGAACAATTAACAGTAACAATGTTCTTACCATAAGAAAATGGCCACAGTGTGCTTGTTTCTTTATCTTTATCTGCCTTTCCTAACTATATTGCTGCTAATCTTTATGCTCTGCAGCCAGCCAGTGCATCCTGATCCTGCTAACATTTAATAGCAAAAATTCCAACAAACCTCTTACCTCTGAATTTCAGCTTGGGTGTAACTCTTTGGATTAAAGCCACAGTCCGGAGTCTGGAGGCTTGGAAGGCTTACACCCTGATTAGCATAGCAGTGCTGTGAGCTCAGGTGATGACTGTGGCACAAATGACCAGAAATACATTTGTTCAGTTCTACTGTTCGGTCTGAAACTGGTGCTCTGCACTGAGCTGAGAGCAGCACACATGCTAGAGGTGTTAGTCGTAATTGCAGAGATTCAGCCAGTTGTGAAGTTTCCTCTAAGGGCAATTCTCTAAACAAGCTGGAAGCAAGGATGAAATGTAAGGCCAAGAAGGGATGATCTTCATAAAGGAGGTAAAGCTATCACAGTACTAAAGGTAGCTAAAAAAAGGAGAGTGACACCAAGTGACACACTGCCTTTTCTGGGAGAGGGGAATTCATCTTCCATACATGTTTACAAATTCCTGGGTGACCGAGTTACTTACATTTTTGTGCTTCATTTTCCACCTAGAGGAAAATAGCACAAGGAGATCATACAACATGATGGTCAGTTAGCACGACTGACAAAAGCACAGAGGGGCACAGATAAGCAATGGATGACATACTCCAGTGAGAGTAATACCCACAGTCGAACAAATTTGGTGTTTTCTAAAACATCACAGCCAAAAGAGGAACAGCAATAACCATAGTAGCATTTCACCATTCAAGGTGGAACAGTGCAAGGACTGTAGATACTCACCAGACGTCAAGGCATATCCTTCTGAGGACATGTGGAATAAAAATTTTGCTTCCACAGGAGGTACCTGAATGGACAAGGAAGGGAATAGCGTTTTTTTCTACCTTCTCATTTTAATGTCATTTGGCAAAATCAAGGTTCCCAGGAGTAGAATGATAAACCTGAAAATCCCATTACATTGGGGTGGATTTGGTTTTCTTGATTTTTTTTAAAGCAATTTAGATGAGAGACAGAGCAGAGCAAATTTACAGGGGAAGTTTTCTAGGTTTGGCATCTCAGTGATTCCATGGTTCGTTGCTCACAAGTGACAGTTCTCGGCTGATGAAAGCCATTAGATGCCCTCTGACTTCAGCACCTCAGTGATTTTTCCTTGAACTTGCTAGAGCTGGGGTCGGTTGCCTCCACTGTGGTTTCAGCATCCAGAATTTTTCAAGTCAAACTTCTTAATGCATGAATCAAGTGGATATTTAAACCCCTTAAATTTAAGGAATCAGCCACGGTGAGTCAGAGGGAAAAGACTACTCCTTTGATTGATCACATCTGTGACTCGAAGCCAAGTACACACTCAAACAAGTTAAACTGTTCTTAGGGCTCATAAAACACCATGCCAGGATTTATGTTTTGCAGTACAGTCATACCAGTCTCTGAAAGCCAAGCAGTTTGCATATTATTGAATGTATATGGCTGAAGACCCTGCCCTGGAGAGTTGCAGTTTACATAGTATAGTCAGAAATAGTGTACACACATGCAGCTTTGGCCTTAGTCTGCTTCTGGGGAAGCTCCCTTGCTCCTGAGCAGAGGCAGATCATGGTGTGGGATGTGCTGGTTCTGGCACCTCAGCCTTCAGGTAGCTCCTACCTAGAGGAGCCAACTCTTCTTTGTAAACATGAGAGACTGAGCCCCAGATGGCATGGTTGGGATATGCAAGCCCCTGAAGGAATTCTGCAGCTCCTGAAGCTTGGCAAAGAGGCCCCATCAGTTAGACTGCACACTGAATGAAACATCAAGACACATCTGATGAATCACAAGTGCAACAAGAGCCCAGAGGGCTGCAAAATACCTCTAGGGACTTGTTTGTGCCAGATATCTGACAAAGTTCAAGAAGAATTAGCTAAAGATGTGAATCAAATTGCTGTGGGGTTTAAAAAAGTGATTCCGCTTGCATGTTCAGATTAAGAAAAGGGATTCAGCTTGCCTCTCTCTAGAAGCTAGGCTGCATGGAGGCGACCCTGATTTTGATTTGGGATGCCCACACAGGTGTTCACAGCAGCACAGCTCACAGCAGAGTTACCTCACTTGAGGTTTAGCTATCCAGTCAAGCCCTTTATGGTAGCATCAGCTCCCACATGCAGTGGAGCTATCTTAAGTCATAGTGGAGCTCAGCCATTCTGTTCCTGAAAAGTGCCTCCACCCAATGTGTGCTACAGCTCCAAAGGTCGGTCAACTCATCTTACCTTCCTGACTTTGTGCTGACGAGCCCTAAGAGAAATAAGGAGAGACCAAATGAAAAGGTAGCAAACAACTAAGTCAATACAAACCAAGTGTCCCCACCACGATAGGCAGACACATATCCTGGGAACAATGCAATGGTTCCCAGTCTTCACACGTAAGGCAGTGGAAATGCTACAGCATATTTAACCAGCAGATTGACTAGAATGCTGATGTTTCAAACTCCCCATCTCCAGTGCTTCCTGGGTACCTGCCTGTGGTGTCAGCTGGAGGGAACCCAGTGCCTTAAGATGGAGAAGGGCAGTGTAGCTCACTGAAGCAAAGCCATGCTCTTCAGAGGATCCATAACAGATGGATCTGTAAAGGTGGCTGAAGCTGGACTAGGCCTATGTGTCTTACTGTCTGTTCAGGCTCTTTGCAGAAGAGGGTTTCTCATCTAGCTTCAAAAATTCCCTTTATATCATTGTAGCCCAACATTTTTGGTCTCTCCAGTACCTTCACTACACTCAGAGGGTTACCTGCTCACCGGCAAGTGAACAAGCACCTAAGATTTATGTACCATGAGCAGCTGCCTCTGTGGCTTCATGGTTCTCAGCTCCCAAATTTGGAGGTTCAGGCCTCAAAACAGATCAAATGGTCTGAAAACTAGCCTCAAGGAGTTTGACGAGAAAAAGAAAGCAGCATCAAAGGAAAACAAAACTCTCCAAGATTTCAATGTACCGGGTCCCCATCATCTGCCTACATTTTGCCCACACACAGTTTAATCAGCATGTTGGGGAGCCTGGCTCCCTGCCAATATGAATGAGGATTCTGACAATTTATCTAAAGTGCAGTTAGAAATTGCAGCTAAAAGAAAGAGTACTTCTTTTTTTGGTTGTGGGGTTTTTTTTCCATGTGTGTGTGTATATGGGCTTTTTTCTCCTCCTGAAACAATTACAACCTCTAACTGCCACCCACACCTCAGTTGCCTGAGAAACGCAACGTGGGTATAGCTGTGATAATAGGAACTCAGGTTTTACACCACGCTGCTATCATTGGCTGGCCGCAAGACCCCCACAAAACTGTCCCAGCATGATGAGTAGCCCAGACATGGAGAGTATTCCCACCCCAAGTGCAACGCACTGCAAGTTCCTGCCACGGTGAGCGGTGCAGTAACTGGTATTTTTATTACTCTGGTAATTATGCTCGTGATGGCCCTGGCTCCATCCACCCCAGTCTCAGTACCTGTGCTTATGGAGTGCCCAGCAGAGTTCAGCCCCAAATGGGATGGGATGGGATGGAATGGGATGGGATAGAAGGCAGTGTACACCAAGAGCTGGGGATCATACATGCATTTCTGGCTTGACAGGAGCATTCTCCACACCCACTGTGACAGCAGCAGCCTTGTCATTATGTTGATAAAAAACACTTCTTCTCAAATGACAGGACATGTGTCTGTGCTGAAGACTGTACCCACAAGTATCAGGTTATCAGGTCCTGGTTGGAATTACCCTGAAAAAAGAAAGTGCGCTTTTTAACACCATATATCTGTGCAGAGAGGAGAAGGTTGCTCAAACTGACTAAAAATATTCACCTGCCCAAAGAGGTGACAGAACATCTCTACTGCACACTTCTGAGGTCAGTATCAAACAGTGAGGCAGAACGTAAAGATGATTTCTAGGTGAACAAACATATTTCCTTGGGGGGAGGAAGAAAATAACCAAACAACAACCCACGTACTTTAGACAATCTCTGCGTAGTGGTGAGGCGAAAATGGACTTCAGCTTAGTTTTGTAGGTTTTTTTCTGCCCTTTCCAGCAAAGTCAGTCCCCATCCAGCAGACAGACCAGGGATGCTGCTGTCTTCCAAGCTGCAAAGGACACTAAGGAATACTAATCTTGGTTAACTCAGAGCGGTTTTCCCTGAAGGCCAGCACACAGCATGCTCTTCTGACCCTGTGGTGTACAAAACGCCTCTGCAACCAGTGGGGTAATGAGAACTTTTCCCCAGAACAGCACTTGGACAAAGGGAGGCATTAGACAGCTTTCACAGGCGGCTGCTCCATTATTAATGAGATGCATTAATAAACAATTAATTGTTCAGTTGCCTTCCAGGTTTTTTCTTTACAATCTTGTCTTCTTCCTGCCTCTGGTTTTCAAACAGTTCCTAGTTGCCTCTCCCCACAGGCAAACTCTCCTTGCCATCTTCTTTTCCACAGTTTTCAGTCCTCGCTGCTATATTCTGCTTTCTTCTGCAGTCCTCTAGCCATCTGTACAGTACATTTCACCTACATTTCAAGACTGCATGGATAAAGGCCCACCAGTGCCTTCACAGTGAAGACAAGTAGCATTTGTTCTTTGAGAAAACATGATGCTCACGCATTATAGTATGACCCTGGGATTATAATTCACACACTTTGCTTTCCCAGTATGTCCTTTTCATTGCTAATTTTGCATTCTCTAGGCTTATCCTTTTTAGCCTATGGTCACGGGTGGAGCACTTGCATAATTCAAATATTTTCAAATACTCCTACAAGCATTCCTGCAGTTGTTCAAGACATTAAACTTGTTGCGGCTGAAGCAAGTAAAGACTAGGTAGGAACTGTCCTGGAGCCCTTCTCCTCTTGTAGCTGTTATTTCAGGAAACAACTCCCTCCATTTACGTTGCAATATCAAGATGTAATATAGGAAACTAAAGTGTTTAGTGATTAAACAACACATACTAAGAAACAGATCTACCTATTAAGTAATCAATATCCTGATTATCAAATAAACACACTCCTATTGCTAACCTTCAATTATACTATTTTCCACCCTATTACACCTAATTGTGTATAAAACTGTTAATCTAACACACTTAAATCTTATCAATCACACACATCTACTATTCACTTACAAATCCATCACCTTTCCCTCCCTACATGACCTACTGCCAGATCTATCATTAGGACTATCACTAGGAATTCTAGCCTTCTGCAGCCCATCTTCACACCCTGAGTTTTTCAGGCACAGACCTGATTGCAAGCCCAATGGAGAGTTCCGCCAGCTCAGGTTTGCAAGTCAGCATCACTGCCGTCTGTAAGCACCTGCACTCCTTCTTTCAGAAGACTCCCTCATCCTCTGTTCCTTATCGGATATTCTACCTTATTCATCATTATTTCTGGAACAAAGTTTTTGCCACCCTTATGCCTCCCTTCCCCTCCTCAAGCTCCGCCCGTAAGACATCCACTGAGCCATCACTGGCTCAATTCAGCAACATCAGTACCAGAGTCTGGTATTTCCAAAGTTGTTTCTGGAGCAATCTCAGCCTTATACAGTATTACTTATACACTCTGACTAGGGAAAAGGCACCAAAACTTCCCCACAGATTTCAAGTACGTAATAGCAACACATTACCTTATACATCCTCTGAGGCATGTCAGTCTACTTAGCCTTGATTCCTCCATCTCATCTCAGTTAAGCTTCTTGTCTTTGTGTCTTGTTGTGAAGAGCAGAGCAACAAAAGAAAGATCCATATCATCTACGTACCTGATCCAGCCAAAAACTAGCTGTGGAATGGGACCAGAAGAGATGCCTTAAAATGAACATGACTGTGATAGCAAATGTGGCATGGTGGCTAGCTGTTATGCAGTAGTTCATGTTTTCTAGGATGGCCCTTTTTCTGGAAGAAATGGCTAGTATCATGTTTGGTATAATTTCTTTTGATAAAACATTGATTTAGCGGCAAACATGGCAAGAAAGAGCTGAAACATGCAATAGCCTGACAGAT
>WEIS01005113.1:0-12651 GCA_013389965.1 Todus mexicanus | reverse complement strand
GTGGGAAAGCTGTTTCAGGGCAGATGCCTTGTGATGCTGATTTACACCCTGCCACAGACATAAATCATAGCTCGGGCAGCTCACAATGCATCTGTTTTACTTCGTAGGAAGAAACGCATGCCTATGGCTTCTAAGTGAGTCCCTCCTCCATGTATGTTATTCATAAATGCTTTTTCTAGCAATATATCTGGTAAGACATAGTACGACATACATATGAGGATAGAAAGCAACCTGCTTGTTTCACAAACACAAGTACCCCTAGGAGTAGTAGTGCCTCATAGTATCACAACCTGAGGCAGCCTCAAGTTACCCTTGCCCTGGCACTTCCAGAAGTTTTTAATTTTTTAGAATCATAGTATCATAGAATGCCTTGGAAGTGATCTCTAAAGGTCATCTAGTTCAACCCTCCTGCAGTAAGCAGGGTCATCCTCAACTAGAGGAGGTTTTTACTATCTCTTTTATTAATTAAATAAATCTCTTCTACTCTATCTGTGACCTGCTCTGCAACGACATCAGTGGGATACACTATTGGTGAATAATGATGTCAGTGAGTCACAGTTTCACTGCTTCTGGCTTTACACCCCTTTATTACATCTCATTGACATTTAACTTGTGTTGAGCTGAACGAACATCCCTGGTAACCAAAAAGTAAATTCACATTTTAATTTCATCCCTTGCCCCAGCATGAGTGGTAAACTTCAGAAATGGTCTTTCAAAGAAAGTCATCATTTTTCTTGCTGTTAGGGTCATACCTGACTTCAGATGATGCTCAGTGACTGACACTATGACTGCATAGAAAATGAGGACAGGAACTGATATATTCCAGGAAACTGCCTTATTCCTCTGTAAACCTCGTATTTTCTAGTATTTGGGAGAAATGTGAGGAGGTGGAATTCAGGACAAAACATATTTCTAAATCTGTGTTGAAGTATGGGAATTATGTTCTTCTGGCATATACTTGGCACCTAGCTAGTGAAATCCCTACTGTTTCTCCTCCCTCAATAAGATTCAACAAAGTCCTTCAGGTTGCTTCTCCCAAGGCTTTGCCATTTGTTATGTAAAGAGCTCAGATCCATGGGTAGAAATTCAGGAAAATGTCCTGCACTTGGATTTCTACATATGGAACAGAGGGCAGAGATTATTCTGCCTCTGACTCCTGAGGTCATCTCAGTTCCAGTCAAAAGCCAGCTGCAGTGAGAGTGCTTCAGGACATAGACTTGACCTCACATGCTCCACTAGCCTTGTTAAAGCAAATGCTTTCTGTGAGATGTGGATGTGGAGCTGGTCCTCAGAGTGATCTATCACCAGGCCTCCCAAGTATGGGGTCAGCCCAGAGAGGACTTTTGGATGCTAATGTTGCATGCACCTCATTCAAGAGCCATTAGCAATAGGGTTGTGGAAAGGTTGTGACAGTGATATATCGCTCAGCTGACGGGACAAGTGGCTTCCAGACAGGATCTCAGCTCTCCTAACCCTTCTTTGTACTTAGTGCAGGATTTGTTTTCTGTAGTAGATTTGGGGGTGGGGGGGACCAACTTTCTTCTTACTTTACAGTCTTTTCCCTAGGATGGACTTGACAAGAGGAGCTTGGGGTTCTCAGTCTCTTTGTGAAAGTCTCAACCTTGACATTGTGCTTCAGGCTGTATCAAATACGATCAAATAAGGCAAAAGTATTTCCATGAGAAAGTCGTTGATCAGTGACATTCCCTCTGCAACAAAGATGTAGACCACTGCAGGTAGGTTTGCAGGAATACTCATGGAGATATTAGCTGGCTGGTTAAAGGTCCTGGTGGACACCCTACAGTACAGCACCCCTAAAAGCACTGGCAGACTAAAGCATGGGGATTAATTTTACTGTACATACTTTCACTGGACTAAAAACAGTTTGCACCCAAGGCTGGAATTCACTTCAAGGTTCACCTTGGGATGTGGCTCATGTGGCTGACGTGTTTCTGACCACACAGCCCCAGTGCTACTACCCCTGTGCAAAAGGGGGAGACTGGGGGAAAGGAGAGCTGGGCATTGTTTCTCTGTCAAAATCGGTTTGCACCAAGAAATTGACTCCATGGTGAAGCTATCTGTTGTGAATAATGTTTGTTTCTGATTAACACATCTCAATCTTGTAAGGAAAACAAACTTTCTAATTTAAAAAAATAATTAATAATAGTAATAATAATAAAACAAGCTCAAATCAACCCCCAAACAAACCAAACTTTTTGTAAAGGAAAAAAAGCAGTGAATTACTTCTGAAAAAAAAATAAAAAATCATTCTTAACCTCTATGTAATATATATGTGCAGGAATATCCCTCTGCCCAGCAGTGAGTAACTCCAGTCTGAGGGAGCATCCAATCCCCTCAGCTGTTAGGTACACTAACATAACTGGTCCCAAATAATGACTTGCTACCCCTTTTTTAGAGGGAGAAAGAAACAGGACTTTAAAAAAAAATCAAGAAAAAGTTTGAACTCCCTCTTCTTTTTGCTTCTGACTCTTCAGCATCTGCAGGTCATATTTTCAGGCCGCAACATGAAGGGAATTTTCCCCACTGTAAGACAAAACTTACTTTTTAAAATCCTTCCTAAAATAATGTTTAGAAGACCTAATCACTAGACCCCCAAAGCCAGGGCTTCAAAGAAAGTACAGACTACTGCAAAATAGGTAATTTGAAGAGCAAGCACTAATAGAGTGTGCTTCTTCATCCATGGCTCTCTCTGTTTTGCCCACTGAAATAGTTTTATCCCCTTATTCGGTGGCTGAAATGATTACTTTGTTTAGTAAGCAGTGCTCATACTGAATTACCACACCCACGGGCACTCTCTGCCCTTGAGCTGCCAGCATTTTCACACGATGCAGAGGGAATTTTTCCCATTTTAACACTCGATACCCTGTTCCCAGTTTTACAAACACACCAGTGCCAATGCAAATATGATTTGCATTCAGTAACCTTTTGTTCCTGTGGCTCCTGAGAATACATTCCCCAACTTCGTATCACCTTGTAAAATACTTAACAGTGAATGGGCAATAATACACAGATATTACTCCATGGAGCAACCACTCGATATGTAAAGTCAGGAGTTCAAAGAGGATTAAAGATCGCTGGCAACGAGCAAACTGCATTGCTTGTGGATGTGGAAGGAGTCACAGCTGCTCTCACTTTTCATGCACTGGAATTATTTCAGCATCAGTACAGGACTGTGCTGGAATTTTACCTCTCCAAAAGCCATTGACCCATATTTGTTGTATGGAGCAGAATCAAAGGTCATGGGGTTAGGAAAGGTGTCCTGCCTACAGACAGGAAGAAGTTGTTAGCCACTCAGTGTGAGGAAATTCACTGCATGCATGCAAGATGAAAGTCAGGCTTTCTTCATCTAGAACCTACCATCTATCCCATATAAAAAGAGATGATTCATGTCATTTCCCTGAGGGCCAGTGGCTTCTTATTCTAGCATTTGGACTATTACTTCAGAGAGAGTGTTCTGGCTGGCTCGTTTCAATTGTATGACTATTTTTATGCTAAAAATACAATTGTTAAGGGAACAGAGGTGATAACACAGGAAAGAGGTACTATAGAATAATATTACTTGGACAGTAATGTGTACCCAAAGGAGCTGCTGTTTGGGAATGTTATAACAGCCTTTTTCATGTTGGTAATAGAAAAGTAGATGCAGACAGTAACCTCTTGGGTCCCTCTCTGCATATCCTGTCTCTAGAGCACCATTTAAGTGTTTGTGTATAAGATAGGGTGTCCAGAATTTGGATAACCTCACAAGAGATGAGAATTGCCTCTTGTAGAATCCATAATTATGGGAATAGTCATTGAGATCCTAATTAATGTGAGCAAACACTACGAGCTCTCTTTGGTTACCAAGACAATGGGAGCATGGTACTTCTCGGTGTCATTTTGTCTGAGGGAAACTTGCTAGATGACGACTGCCAACGGACGGTTCTTCCCTACTTAGGCTGGTAGCTCATCCCATCCTCCCTTCTCCAGCCTTGGGGATGTGCCCCGCAGCTCCTGGCTGCACTGCACTGCCCACCCATAAGTGGGGGACAATGAGCTCTTTCAATCCCAAAAATGCTTTTGGCCCCTGGACAGTCTGGTCCCTGCAGGGTGTGGATGCCATAGTCTGACCCAGCAGCTCATCTCACTTGCAGACACAGGCAGCCAAGAGCTGGTGCTCCTTGCAGCAGCTGCATACAGCTGTCTACCCAAGAAATATCGCCAGCTGTTATTTATTGAGAGAAGGGCCAATTACTCAAGTAAAGCCACGCCAAGCGAGGCCATATCTTGTTTTGACTGTGTTTGTGATATACAGGGCTACTAAATGGAGAAAAGTAACATAAGTTCTGCAAATGTAACATGTAATGCTTGTTCTTGGATGCAGAACAGGGAGTCAAACTGCATTGATGAAATCTGGGACAGTTTTTTATTATTTAATCCTACAATCAAAGTTTGTGCTGGTCTTTGTAAACTGGAAGTTTTTGTCTCCTCACCACAACTCCTGCTGAAAAGTACTTCACTGTCTTCTTGAAATTAAACTGTGGAGAACCTAAACTTTAAGGGAATTAGAAAACTCAGACATGGATCGGTTTCTCTTTACTGCTTTTACTGTTTTTAAGGCTGAATAGCTGAGTGCTCACCTCCAGAGATGCTCACTCTTATTCTGCCCGTGGATTATGTCACTGCAATGTAGTCTCTTCTTCTGTGATTTATTCATGACTGAGATTCTTTTAAATGTAAGCTTTGTAAAACCTTTTACAGTCTTGTAAAATTTTTTATATGGAGGAGTTTTCTCTCTAACTCTGGCAGATTGCTCGGCAACAAGGTCTAATGATCAGAGCAAACTGTCTGGAAGGCAGGTAAACCTTCTGCGGACCTGCTTGATATCTCCTCTGTGGAGTATAATTTGGTTTAGCCATAGAAGTGATGTTTAGAACACTCAAAGTTTACCAGCTGCTTTGAGATACGAGGGTGACATGCCCTGGGTAATGCAAAGCCACAGGAAAGGTTGCTCCAGGGATAAAGTGGCACTGAGCAGAATCCAGTTCAGTTCCTTGCTCTGAGTTTCTCAACTAAAACTGATGTCTCAGTTTGAGGTAGAAACCCTCTTCTCCAGTGGGAGTCAATAGAAACAGGCAATTTCAGAAAGCAATTCCCTACAGACAGCCATATTAGGAGAAGATGAATCACTCTGTAGAGGCAACTATTTCTCTCCATTAACTTAAAGACAGCCTGGAGCAACAATTCAGCTGAGGTTCCTTGGCTGAAGAGTCTCATCCTGCTTCTGCCACCCCATTGTGCTCTTAGAGAAGCCACAGATACAGTCACAGACTGAATATCTGTACTGTGTCCTTGACAGGCAATAATTCACCACAGCCACCCTATGGACAGCTTGTCCATGTGTTCATGTCCAAAGACATGAGGGCCTACATGTGTGTACTCCATGCCTGGAGTTAAGCCCACACTTTATGTGCCCAGCTAAACTACTTCATAGTGGCTTCAAAATTCAAGATTTATACTTCTAGATCACTCTTTACCAACAGGTAAAGTAGGAACCATTGCATCTCTGCTCCCTTCAGGGTTTTTATATGGACAAATACAGTCAGGCCTTGAGAAAACCAGCTTCTATAGGAGCTGTGGGGAGATAGGCATAAAAACACCTGCCTGCCATTTTCGAGAGTGCCTCTGACAGAAGCCATTGGCATTTTGTTACTTGGGTAAAGGTCGGCTTATACCCCAGGAATAATTTTTTTAAACAACTACATTGAATGTTGAATTAAGTTTGTCATTCTGCTTTTTTTTTTTCTTTTCAGATTATGTAAAGTTGAAACTAATTTTCAACAGAAGGAAAAGTTTTAAATCCCTATATTCTTCGCTTCCTCTCTGTGAACATAATCTGACCTCAGATAAGCCTCAGATGTTTATCATGATGCGTTCTCATACCAGATAATACTGGAAACTTGGGATGAAGATGAAAGAAGCATCAGATAAAAGAAGCATCAGCATGGGTGCTCAGCTCTCTTCTCCTTAGTGTAACATAAATCAAAAACAAGCAACGCAAAATGCTGTGAAGAGCCCACTGCAAGAGCATACCCATGTCTCTGATGGTGAAAGGAAATTGGGAACCTCTGAGCCATCCAAGATGTGATAGCAACATCTCATAGTCCTCCCACCACCAGGCAGAGGAGGCTGCAGACCATGAGACCCCAGAGGCGGCCTTAGCCACAGCAAGAGCAAGTCCATGTTATGTTGAAGACTTCCTGACATGTATTCATTTCTGCAAACAGTTAATAGGAAGGGGAGGAGAGAGGGTAGATGAGGGAGAGAGAAGTACGAAAAAGTAGGAGACAGAAAGGTTAGAAATAAATCAGAGTTAGACCTATTTATGTAAGATGACAATATAAGCTTATGGGCTAGGCTTATATAGGTATGCTGTGATGACAAGAGGTAAGTGCAGGAAAAAGTGAGCTATGTTTTGTCCTTTTCTATCCATATCTGTCCTTATGTTAGGTACTGAGGAGCAGGGGTTGGTACAATCTAATTCTTAGCTTGTAACGGCTGGTAGGGAATGAGATTACTTTGGTTAGGATAAAAGGACCTGGAAATATTTGAATGTCTTAATACTAGTAATAAAGGAAAAAATAAGAAAAACATTGCTAAATCAAGAACTGCCAATAAAAGCTCATAGGGTTTTATGCTTGGTTTCCTGGTTACAAAGATGCATCCCCAGCAGCACCTTTAATACCCAGAAACAGTACAGCAGTGCTTCAGGGACTGCACGGTCACGCCTACATCCAACCCAAAATAGAATTACACAAACATCACCTTAAAATGCAATGTTTTGGCTCTGATGACTCTTCATTTGACTTTCAGCTTTCATTCAGCAGCTGACCCATTACCATATTACATAGATGTCCCAAGAAGGGCTTGGCAAACACTTGATTACCTGCATCAGGGAAGCAGGACCAGGGAAAGTATTTACAGCACCAAAGTCACAACATGCATCAAAATTTGTTCTTATCTTTAGGGCGAATAAGGCAGGAAGGAAGGTGTGAGGAGCAGCGGGAAGATGGAGCTCTGCCCTTGTGATCTTGTCCTTTCTGCTTGCCAAACAAGTCAATTTTGACTGTAGTTTTGTCCCCTTAAGCATCCAAGATTGGTTGCTGACAGTATGTCTAAAGCCCATCATGTTTCTTGCTCAACCTGATCTTGGCCAGAATTCCACCCCAAAGCGGCAGGGAAGAGGAGGTGAGGGCATATTTAAACACACATGGTTGTGACAGCATTGTATCCAAACTGCAGAAGAAAGTGTAGAAAAGAGAAGACTGGGATCAGGCATCCCCTCTCTCACCGTATGTGGGAGTTCACCTGAAGTTCACAACTGACTTCAACATGAAGTTGGAGCTGATGTGTGGGCTCATATCCATCATGTCCTTTGGCTGTAATGAATTTAGCGGGGGAGCTTGTTTTGATGGAGGAAGATCACAGAGATCCGCTAGCAGGAACTGAGCAGCAGGGAAGTCTCCAGGCAGAGACAGGAAGGAGGAGGAGGTGTTCTAGGTAACAACATTCACGTAAGTGTGAAACACATTGTTTTTTCCAACCCCGAACTGCAATGCACATATTTAAGTTATAACTCCCTGACCTTACTTGAACAAAAGCCATGAAAAGGGACTTGTTCTTTTGAAACGTTTTTAAAAATAAGAGCTTATTTCTGTTTCTTGTGGTTTTGAGCTCTCAGAGGCATAGCAGTGGGATGAGTTTTTACAAACTACACAAACAACCACTTGTGAATGCTAAGGGAGGACCGAGACTAAGTTTGTAATACACGGTGCACGTGGATTTGAGTTTGCTTTGACAAAGCTGAGTCAAACAATCACAGAAGCCCCACGGCCACGTTAGCACTGCAGCCTGGCTTACCCTGGCAATTACCCTGGTAACGCAGGGTGACTGGTGGCTGCACAGCAGCAATGCAGAAAGCTGCTGCTTCAAATACTGTGCAATGCTCCCTTTAAGCTGTGTTCAAGGAACATAGGACTCAAAACGTTCTCACATTCCCTTCTTGCATCTGAACGGATGATCTGGGTTGCTTTTCTCTACCACCATCCCCATGAGACAACATGATGAGCCTGTTAGCTCTAAAGGCACTCAGGGCTATTAGGTTTTGCATCAATCTCTGCAGAGCTGGCTTTAATCAGCACTCTTCTGCCAGCCCTGCAGAACATTCCCTGTTATANCGGAAACAATCCCAGTTATATAAGGATTGAAAAAAAAAAAAAAAAAAAAAAAAGAAGAAAAAAGTAAAAAGAAAAAAGACATAAAAAAGGAGAGAGAAAGAAGCAAGCAAAACCTGCAGCCGTCAACATGATCTTCATAGCTGTTTGCATGCTCTGGCTGTCTGGCCTAAAACGTGTATACAGGCTGCGTCCTAAGTGCCCTGATAAGATTGAGGCTCCAGAATGTGTTGTCCTGAGAACGCTTGCTGCTGTTTATCTGCGAGCCGAAAAACTTTCCAAAGTTTCCCGGCCATCAGCCCTGACACCCTGATTCAGACCAGATGACAGGCAGACGCGATACCAAACAGCTTTCGTGCCTGGAGGTGATACCGAAGTGGCTGAGAACTGAAAAGCTTCAAGCAAGCTGTTGAGTCGGGTCTGCTGACATGGTGGTGGCTGTTGATACCTGCCATGGCTGCTGCTGTGGCATCCTGTGAAAAACGTGGGATTTGTCCCCTCCTGAGACCTGGGGCGCTCTGGCTGCTTCTGTGGCAACCTGTGAAAAGCATGGGATTCATCCCCTCCTGAGACTTGGGGTGCTCCTCACCCTCCTGCAGCCACATTGATCAGGAGGTTACACGTCCATTCTCCCCTCTTCCAATCTGTCAGGTGCAACTAATGTGTGAATATATGAGCATACATATTGCTCCAACACAGATGTGTTTAATGTGATGGATGTAGGAAAGATGCCAGAGGCCTTCAGTGTGGGGTTCTGTGTTCTCCAAAGCACAGGCACTTTGAAGTGCCAGTGGGTAGGGGCTATTTTAAAGATGAGGGGATTGACATCAAGCTGTGTCTACTTTCCATCAATGTACAGCACGGGGAAAACGCTGAGCAACCTCCCAGCATGGCGCTCACTGCTGTGCTCCCAAGACGACCCACCCACAGTCTATCTGTCTTTGATTTGCTGACATTATCCTGATTTATTAGATATTTAATTTGTTTAGGTAGAAAAATAATTTCTGGATTTATTTTACTATTTTTCAGCCAAGAAAATCTCCTAACTAGTAAGACTAAAACTTTATCTTTTTACCATCTACATCCTTATAAATCCTTAAATACTCAGTGGGGTGCTGTTCGGTTTAACGGCTTAATTAGTTAACGTTTGCAAATCACTTCTGATATCCTTGAGTTAAAGATGGTGTAGAAACACAAACTTACAATATTTTCACCATCCAGTTAAGATCAAGCAACCTATAGGAAAGAGATTTATTTACGTAACTTAAGCATTTTATAACCCTTCCAGAGCTTGCGAAAACTCACAGACATCAGACTGGCTGCTGCTCTAGCTACCAGCTGTTGATATTCCTGGAGGTTTCTGGTAACCCGTGTCCTACGGGAAGGGAAAGTATTTTTCTACAAGAAGCCGGTGTTTTTCAATCCCGCGCAGTCTGCAGGGTGGTGAAATGTGCTTGGCACTGGGACTGCCCTGCAGTTTGAATTCCAGACACCAGTAGAACTAGAGAAACTGCCTAGAGACTCTGGAGTAAGGCACTACTTCTGGAAGTCCTCCTTATCAAACATACTAAAAAAAAGCAATAAATACCCCAGGTCTTTTACCTGAGGAGTAGCAACCAGATCTCATCAGATCTAGTTCCCACCTGCACAGATTCAGCTCTGGAGTAAAGGTCTACGTGGAGTTCTTTGCTTTCTGTTTATTTATGCCTCTGATGTCCATTAGTAACAGTGGTTCTAATCTGTGATCTACATGGTTTTTGGTTCCAGAGCAAATACAGAGACATTGATTTCCCCCCATACTTGCAGTTTTGTTGGAGTGTTTTGCAGTTTTGAAGTCTCTAATTCTTTCCCCAGCTGAGCTGGGAATCTGGCTTGTGCCACCACCACCCAACCAATTTCAGACAAAAGTGGACAAAAAGCCTTTGTTTCAGAGAAGTAGCTGCCACTCAGGAAAGAAATCCTGTAGCTGAAGCAGGTATTCTAAGAAAGTATCAGCTCAAAGAGTGTTTGTGGGCAGAATAACAATCTCTTAGGCATTACTAGGAGAGATATCAATATCCATAAACGCAGAATGAGTGTCCATCGTGCCTGGTTTCTGCGCCTCCTTGCCCAAAAGATGCTGCCAAGTTGGTGCAGAAAAGGGTGACAGGCAGGATCAAAGGTATGAAACAGTTCCCGTGTGGGGAAGGATTTAATAGACTGGGGCTCTTCTGCCTGCAGGGCAGATAAACTGAAGGAGAATGTGATAGAGGGGTATAAAATCATGACTGGAAAAACTGAATAAAGAAGGAGACTGACTCCTCTGTTCCAAGGACTAGGGAGGTGTCAAATAAACCAGCAAGCGGCAGATGGGAAAGAAATAAAATGAGATATTCTGCACCCTCTGTGCACTACAGCTTTGGAGCTTGGACTGTGGGATGCTGTAGTTACCTACATTTACTTACATTGGTTCAAAACAGGACAAAGCAAACTGATGAAAGAGAAGTCCTTCAGGGACTGCTAAGCACAGAGTTTGCTGGGGCACCAGGGAGTACTGCTCCTATCAGCTCACCTTGCTTTTGCTTACAGCTGAAGGTGGAGCACTGGCCAGGACAGATCTCTGGTTTGGAAAAGTAAAGGTATTTTTATGCTTCTGTTCTGCAACATCTATTGTCCAAAATGAGCAGCTTCCTGTTAGTGTTTCAAGACTACAGTTCTGTTTTTACAAATCAGGAGTGAGCCCAAGACGTCACATTGAGAGTGATTTCTGCCTGCTTGAGGCAAACCTTCTCTGTGATGGTGCTCAACCAGCCACGTAATGGGTCTCCCTTACATGGGCAAGCAGCGTAACTCCAGCTACGTTTGTAGTGCTTCTTTCATATTTTCTCTGTAAGGCTTTCTGCAAAGGGGTTTAGCCACCAAATATTATTTAAGCATTTTTTATACAGCATGGCTTTTGCTCTGCAGCCCTGGGGGATGCTGTTCCCTCCAATGGGCATGGATGCAGAAACAAGACCTCTTCCAGTTACAGGGAGAGCCCCAAATTCAGAGCCAGCCCATGTTTTTCCCATCCAAACTCTGTAGATGACTAGACAATTTAACCACAAGGACAGTCTTAAAATACATTTGCAACGTAAAACCTCAAGAACACCCACTGAGACCTGGCCAAATTTAGGAACGGAACACTGATTTTCTGTATCTTATTTTTTTACTTAAATACAAGAGCATCTTTCTGCTTTTGACTTTATGATTAAATCAAGGCTTATCCTTCATCCCTGATATGGGAACAAGAAAAATCCTTACTGATCTACTGTCTGACTCTGTTCCTTCTAAAATCATTTCCAAAACTTGTGGTCACCAAGTGGTTGCCATTCCCCTTCATGGTGACCAGTTACCATTTCCTTTTCTCTTCCTTCAGCTACAGTTCAGTTTTATTGAACTTCTAAAATGTAGTCACAAGATTACTCTCATCTTGCTCTTGGCTAGGTCTATATACACTTGAAACTCCACCTCTGTCTTTGATCCAGGTTACCAGCATGAAGAATCTGGCTCTGAAGTACAGGCAGGGGATACAGCCAAAAAAAAATATAGAGAAGCTGATACAGTTCTAAATCCAAAGTCATCCACAGGACTGTCTTAGTCTTCTGGCTCACTAGAGACATGATCATGTGCAAGTCCATGTTTATCTTCAGTGTAAGTGAAATTTGGAGCAATTTAATGCTCTGAATTACGCAAGTAATTTAACACCAGTGCTTTCAATGTAGGTAAAATGCAATAACAAAACAAACTCATTCAACCTCATATATACATATATATAATTGTTATATATATCCTGTCCTGTCTCCTTCACTGGCTGCATTTTCACTCTTTAATAGCACAGGCCTTTCAAACATTACAGTGCCAGTATTGCTTCTAATCCAGTATTGGTTTAGCCCTGTATATCCCCACAAACACTGGGATACCACAGGGCTTGGATAACAAAATAAATCATTAGGTCTTGAAGACACTTCTTCATTTATCATTTTATTTGGAGGTTGTTTAGGGTTCTCCCTCAGCTTTAAAATCACAGCTTACATATTTGCAGTTATTTTGTCCCTCAAAACACCTTGTCACTGAATTATTTCATGCAGGAGCTTTCTTATAACTTATCTCCTCCTCTGACTTGTTCACACTTAAAGGTCACATTCCTCTGCCTCTGATATCACCAGCTCTCACTGCAGAAATGATCCAAGTCCCAAACTGCAGTGGGAATTTGAGGAGCAGGAGACAAAGGATTGGAAGACAAAAGCATCTATAATTTTTTTTCAGGTAAATTATGGGCTGTTGGAGAGGACAGAAAAGGAATGAAGGAGACAAGAGCGTCAGGCTGCAGCTTCAAATAGGCAGCCAGGCAGCATGGATATTGCCAACCAGAGCTCACGATTGAATGCAGACGGGT
>WEIS01005112.1:2088-14826 GCA_013389965.1 Todus mexicanus | reverse complement strand
GCCGAAGGAGCCAATTTGACAAGAGTGTCATTTGACAGCGAGATTTGTGAAGAAGGGAATAGATTTTTCATTGCAAAAGTGACAGAAACAAATTGACAATCGTGTTCTAGAGTTGTTGGGGTTTGCCATCTTATTTATAGGAGAATCTTAACAAAGTCAGGATGTTTTGACTTGACAGTTTTATAAAGAAGTGTTCCATTTCCTTATTTGAAACATTTTTTTCCACTGTGTGGCAACCTTATTATGTAATAATAATGTGATAAGTATATATAAAAAGCATTAGTTAAATAACAAACAAAAATAACCAAAAAACCTGAAACCTGGAAGCGCAGTATCATTTGGGGAGAATCAAAATCCTTGGTTCTGTTGTATGTTTTAATTTATTCTGAAAGAATTAAGTTAGTGATAGCTTCTCACAGGATTAGTGGGTTAATTAGCAGCTTTTGAAAAAGAACTATATTATGATCTACATGACTCATTACAGTAGCAGCTTTGATTAAAAAACCTCTTGGCTAACTGAATTAGTTAAGGGTGAACAAGTTCTTTTGAGTAAGATTCATGAAGATAATGCTACCACACAGTCCTGTACGTCTTGATATTCCATGTAAAAAATATTTTTAAGCTTCCAACTTGCAGCGCAGATCTGTGTCCCCTTTAATGTTTGATGAATAAATGATGTTTGTCATCGCTCTTCGAAAACTTCTCATGCTTTAAGGAGAACTTTGATGAGTTTCAGTAGAAGCTCTGACCATAAACCCCTAAAGCAGTGAAGGTCTTCTGCAACCTTATGAGAAGAACAGGGACCCTATCCTTGAACTGATGACAAAGGCATAACAGCTCCTCTGATATTTGCTTTACTTTAGAGTACGTTCAATTATTTTCTGAATTTGCTTTTATTTTTAGTGTGAAAAAACACCCAAGTTCATGTAATATATAAAAGAGAGAATTTCTATTGATCTCTTGTTTTATTGTAAAGTAGAGGGTGACTTCAGATCTCACAGCTAGTTAGTTCCTTGTATGTTTTACTAATTTTTCCTGAAATTTACAGCAGGGAAAACAGAACCTGGGAAAACAATTTTGTCTTTTTCTTCTGCCAGAGGGAAAGTCAACTGCTCTGCAGAAAGAAGTAAATAGTTAGAGTGGCCAGAGGGAGAAAGACATCTCTAAAATTCACCAGGGAGTTTAACTTTGGCACATGAGGGAGAGAGAAGCGTGTAACAGGGCATTTGGAACAACAACAAATTAAAAAGGAAAATCTTTGATAAGGAGATTTGCATTTGCTGCGGAAATGCTCTGCATAATGAAACCATACAGGCAAAAGAAAAGATTAAATAAATTCAGTGGAAACATTTTGTTGGTTTAGTTGAATTCTGTTCTGATTTTTGCTTGGTTTACAAAAAAAGTTCTTAGCAAATTTTGGTACACCTAGGTGAACAATCAAAGATGTCAACTTCACTTATCGTAACAATTTCAAATTACATATTTCAAAAAATAATGTTTAGATGATAAACGCTTATTCCGGATGTCACATGGAATGAGTTGAACCTTCTTTCCCTGCTGTTCTCTGTCAGGTTACAGTGATTTGTGCCTTTTGTTTCAAGCTCCAAAATTCCTACAGATGTGCAGCTCAGATACTTGCCTCTGAACAGATCCAGTACAAAGCGAGGAAGCTCAGAACAGAGAAAGTTAGAAACATTCAGCTTCCTGAAATCTTTGAATTATGAATAATTCTTTTATCAGGACTGGCATTCTACTGCCTGTTTATCCTCTTACGGCATTTTAAGTTATCTTAGCATCTTACAAAAAGAGGAGATAGGATTTAGTTAAAGATATGATCTAGTTGCACATGTCCTTGCTCACTGCAGGAGGAGGAGGAGGGGCTGAAGCAGAAGATCTTTAAAGATCCCTTCCAACCCCAACCTTTCTATGATTCTATGATTTACAGAAGAGTATGAGTTGCGGTGCCAACTGTGAGCAGTGTCTCAGTTTGCTCGCTGTCTCCAGAGATGGAAAATTAAGCAAGTTTGGCCCATTGAGCAGAGCCCAGAGGGAGGAGGGCAGGTGTTGCAGGAACTAGGAAACTGCCTGCAAAAAAAGAGCCCCATGGGATCGATACGGTGCAGCAGAATCCCCCAGGGCCTGTGCCCTGCACGTTTGAATTTTGTGCTGTTGTTCTGTGGTCATGAAAAGAAAAAAGAAATAGTTGTGCTTGTTCCAGAGGAGTATTCAAATGCTGCTGAGGTGCTCAGGCAAGTGAATACACATTTTAAAAATACTTGCATTTGGTGATGACCCTGTAGTTTCAGTTTACGTATTTATCCACCCATTCAGTATTGTCCAGGCATGACAGGATAACAATATGACTTCTCGAGCAGCTCATACAAATCAATTTTCTGTTTTAAATGTATTCCGTGCTATTCTGTTGGGTGCGGAACAGACCTTTCATTGCTACAAGGCATCGGCAGAGCAGGATACAGTCACTAGAGGATGAACAGAGATGGATTCATACAGGGGTTTAGCACAGCCTGCGGGCCCAGTGTTGGTGGCGTGTTGCTGCTGGTGATTTCAGAGCTACCAGTTCATCCTGATCAGGATTCATCTAACAGTTAATTAGTGGGGAAAAGAATAACAGTAAAAACAACTGGAGGTAAGGCATAAATCTCAGAGGCAGGTTTCAGTTGTGGATTTACAGTGGTAAAATGAAGTTATCTTTAGGGAATTAGGATGCTGATGGAGAGGAAAATGTGTGATCATTTGTAAGGCGGCAACCTTCTCGAGATTTGTGTAATGGTTTCCGTATTCCTCTAGAACAGAACTAATTTGTCCTGTCAAAAACAAATCAGTGTCTGTCTTTTACAGACTTCTTTGTGATACTCTGCAATCATAACTTGAAGGATAAGCTGAATTTTGCAGGGCATAGAACTCAGTCACTGTGGAAATCAGTGCTATTTCTAAGAAAACACCCAACACGTATAAATAGAAAAAACAACTCAAAACTCACATAGAACATATGTACTTAAAATGTAATAAGGATCAGCTTATTAAAATATGATTTTGCAGTGTCTGTCACTGTAATGCAGGAATCCTTCACAGTATATCACACTTTTTCATGAAATATTTTTGAAGTACGGAAGAATGGTAATATATCCTGTGCACAAGTGAAGTGCAGTTACCGTATCTGTAGGCCTGAAGCTTCCTCAGAATAGAACTCAGGTTTCAAGGGACTCAGTCCAGCACCTCAAATACAAGATCCCCCTTTCTTCCCTTACCAGCTTTTTCACAACAGATTATTGGTCTTTTGAAGAAAGAAAAAACCAAACCTGCAACAAAACTCCACTTGTAGAAAAGAAATTGAACATGAGGTTGTTTTTTTATTGACCATTCTTTCAGTTTGTAAGGGATTTTTATGCTACTCTCCATGGCAATTTTATCCAGTTAGTGCCACTTGAGCTACATTACTATTCTATAGTGTGTGCATTGTCAATAAACAAATCAAGAAAATATGCATTAAGTTTGAAGTTGGGTGAAGGACATTGTGATTTTACTTATTGTACCTCCTCCTATTCAAGTATTTTTGTTTCCTATTTACTGTTCATATTTTCTCTCATTCTCTGCTGAATTTTAGTGGAATTTACATTTGCTGCTTGAATAGCTGTGTTGGCAAGATCCTTTTGGGGCCAATTTTAAAATGTTTTTATGAGTGTACTCTCCACACCATACATTTCCCTCGTGTAAGTGTATATTTTGCAGTGGGCCTGAACTTTGCATTTTGGGTTTGGTGGAAGCTATACATGAATAAAAAATGCAGCACCATGCATATGTTAGACTATTTTTTTTTATTATTTAAAACCCCTCTACTCTGGTTTAAATATCAGTATAATTAGTCATTGTTCCAGTTGGGACTATTTTCATATATTAAGTGTGTGTATATATCCCACAAATAGCTGTTATAGATGTGGTTAATCTCTGGAGGCAAATTATTCCACCCCATGGCATTGTGTAACCACTTGTGAGGGGATTGGTTTCCATAAGCAAAAAAGCAATTACATCCTTTACTGCATTGTTAGTTATGATAACTTCTCTTAGTAAAGCCTCTCCTTAAGTCTTTGACCTGATTTGAGTTAGAACAATGTGTCACGTTCAGTATAAAGCTGAGGGATCACAAGAGTCAAGCCTCTAATTCAGTGGCCATTGGCCAGGGAGGACTCTGTCTGTTCTGTCTTTGATCCCAGTCTGTGTGTTCCCGAATCCAGCTACTAAATGCAGTCCCTGTCCACCACTGAGTCCAGTCTGGGACTTTCCCAGCACCTGCCCACTGCATCAGTGGTGATAGTGGTGTAATTGCCATCAGAAGGGTTGGGTTCAATATTGGTTTTGTATATATTTCATTTTATTAGTATTATTATTTTTGTTAAAGATGTTTTCGTTTTCTAATCCATAAGTCTCTCTCCCTTATTCCCTTTCTCTTCCTGTTTGGGAAGGGAGAAGGGATAGCAGAGAGCATCTGTCGTTTACCTAGTGGCTGCCCCAGCCCTAACCCTTGACAGTCCTTTTTCTTATTCTACTTCTTGTGGTCTCTTTTTCTTTCTCTTTGCCTCCCACATTCTCTCCCTTTCCCCTTTCAAGCTGAATAGTACTTGTATGGCATTGAACACCATAATTTTTTATGTAACGATGCATTATCACTGTGTTTCAGCAGCAACAGCAATAAGGGTTAGAAAGCAGTTTTAGGATCTTCCTTTTCACATGTTAATGCAACGGCTCCCACCGTGCTTAGAGACAGATTTTGCATATGCTGGAAGAGGTGTCTCCATACGAAGCTGATCCGAATCCCTTGCAGGCAGTACAGTTCTGGCAGACCTTTTCAGTATTCTCCTGCCCTTGCAGAAGATCAACACCTGCTCACCTGCCACCGAGTCCTCTGCATGAGTGGAGGACAAGAGCCGTGAGGCGTGGCACTTGCTGAGTATAAGCTGAATGATTTGCCGTGTCCTTTTTCTGTCCTCACCGGGCAGCAGTCATTGCCTTGCTGGCACAGTCTAATGTTTTCTATATCCCCAGAAATCACTGTAAAAAAAAGATTGATTTGTCCTTTCACTCAAGGTTTGTAATACACCACTCTGCAGACATCTGTTTTCACAACTACACTCAGAAATAGCTTCTACTAAGACATTTAATGAAATTCAGTCAACTTTTTTTTTTTTTTTTTCAAATGACAACAAACAGGAGCCACAGCCCTTGGTTATTCGTGAAATACATTGCAGCTAAGTGAGTCTGATATGGCCGTCACCACAGTAATACAGCACAGTGCTCTAGTAGATAGGAAGACAGAAGAGCTTGGGGATAATATGTTGGGACAGGTCCTTGAGCCCCCCCTCTGTAAGCAGTCAAGGATAGCTGCAGTAGTTATCCAAATAGTAGCTAGTCCAATATTGTAATATATAATAATTAACAGATTTTTATAGGCTTTGATTCTGCAAAGTGCTGTGTATCTCCTTGAGGATGCAAAGTGCTTGTAACTTCCACTGATACCAGTAACAGTTGAGATTTGTTTAGCCCTCCTCTGCTCCCATCACAAGAGCCCTCAGAGCTCTTTTGTTGCTACTCTCAGTCAAATCCTGTAGTTGAGGCTTTTTATATTCACCAGTGTGATCAAACCCAAGTATCTGCTGGTGTTTCAAGCACTGTCTCTGTTTTTGCAAGTGCCAATTACTATAGGGCTCCTTTGTTGTGTTCCTCTTCTTTCTGAAATGGCATTAATCCGCCTACTCCAATTTCATGAATTAAAAAGGGAGATTCAATTAAAGTAATTCAGACCATCTATTCATCACCCTTCAATCAGGCAAAGCCTGTGTCCTTTGCTGGAGGTATTTGGGTAGTATGCTGCTGTCAGACATTACATCCTTCTAGAGCTGGTTTGTCACATCGCATGAGAGAAAGACAGATCTCCAGTTTGGAGTCAAGAATATTCAAAATGGTTTTGGAGTAGAACATGTAATCTCTTCTGTCTCCAAAAGGCATAGGGAGCAAAATATGGTGTAAATCACCAAAAGAAGAGGTTATCTCTATACCTAGACAAGTGTTAGTATATAGAAATACCTATTTACAGTCTTTTTTTGTTTGAAATTTCTCAGTGCTTTTAATCTCTACATTTCAGTTTTGTAAGTGAACAAAGAAATGTCATTTTGGGCACCAATTATAGCTGAATTTCTCACTAGTATTTGATGAAGCTGTGCTAGCTGTGTGTCAAGAAATTTAACCTTGCTTTATATCTACTTGGGTTTTGGCAGCTTTGGGCCCTTATAACCCTTTAAAACTGCAGAATTACTGTCATTGCCTCTCTTACGAAGAAACCAATTTGGGAAGAGAGTTAATCACATCTAATAAATTGATGGTACTTGCCGTTTGTGGTGGATGGGAAGTCATTGCTGTGTGTCTACAGTATAGGGAAGCAAGAGATCAAGTGGTGATGACAGACATGAAATATAGTTTAGGGCCATGAGACCACTACTTAATTTCAAGATTTTAATAGGAGATTCTTTTCCTCCATTATACTGAAATTTACATCAGGTACCAGCCTTTCTGGTGTGCTGTGGATTTACAGAACCAGAACCCTCATCCTGAGCCTCTGGTATAATCTGTGCACAAGCGTGTAAGCAGCTTGTGGGAGAAAGCAACTGGCATTTTAAGGTTCTGGTTAGACAGCAGTCTTGTCTTTCCAAGTGGAGGATGATGCATCAACTCATTTCTAATTCTTCTTGACTTATTTATCGTTCTTCCCAGGGTCTCAGAAATGTATGAAACATCCTGGTTGCTCTTCTGTTGCAGTAAAGATTGGAGAAATGCTCTTCCAGCTAAACACATCCAGCTGCAAAAACTTTTGAGCTCGCTCATTCATCTTTCTAAGGCAAAGTTGAGAGAGGAGAGAGCTTAAAGTCAAATACCTGAAAAGACTCTGCAGAGGAAACTGGGCAGCCACCCAACCATAATAGGTTTATATTATCATACATTATTTGTAGCTGTGAGAAGTCATTGAGTTGCCAAGAGCCTAAACAGGCTCTGTATTTGCATGAGCGTTTTGCTGAGTATTGGGGGATTCTGTTTAAAGCTTCCAAGTTGTGGGGTTTTTTCATTTTCTTCTGAGTAGATGGTGGCTTTATTTAACAAATGAAGGGTTGAAATAGTGCTGCCTGTATTTGTCCACTCCCTTCCTACCAAGGGTTACAATCTTTTTTTTTTTCTTTGTCTATATTTATTTATTTATAGTTAAGTATTCCTTAAGAGTTTGAGAATGAGATTTACAAATTGCTAGAAAGGAAATAGCTTTTTCTCATGTCGCTGACAAGATAACCTGGAAGCAGCAATGTGAGTAAAGCAACAAAAAAAAGTATTATAGCAGTATCCTGTATTCAAGATCCTGCCAGCCTAAGGGCAGGGAGTTACTTATTTTGAGGTTTGGGTTTTGGCACAATTTACTGATCAGCAAACTCCACACTAATTCATGTTACTGAGCTCTAGTTTATCTCCATTACTACGCTAACTAAAGCACCTTTCTTACAACTGTGTATCTGATTTTTATGGTGACCAGGTCTTCACACTGAGATTCCATTACCTTTTTTTTAACTTGAGAAATATTTGATCTATGTTGCAAACTACTGAGGGCAAACAAGTAATGCGATAAACTGTTGTCAGCTGTCGTCTGCAGTAGTTGCTCAGGTTATCAAGTTTTGAATTTTTTAGATAAATTAAAGTTAAGGCATATCTTATTCATGTTTAAAATACATCAAATGCATTGCCCAGGCATTCAAGTCATGGAACCGTTCACACTAACTGTATTTATTCCTTTTATAAATATTACTCAGAGGCTAGATAAGTAGCAATATTGTATTTTAATGAGCATATGTATGCCACAGTGCTTTTCAGAGAGATTTAGTTCAGTGATTATGTTTCCTTGATCTGCCAATCTGCACATCAAAAGAAGCTATTTTGTTTAAATACTCTGTCTACCAACATTAACTTCACTGAATAGGTGAAAACCCCCTGCATGCCAGTATGTTTTAAAACTATTGGGGGATTATATTTAATCCACTGTAACACTACTTGTGTCTAAAGGTACATCAGCATCTGTTGTAGTGTAACATCCACAGATGAAAGGCAGAGAAGATAAAAGGCAAAGAGAATGTCGTTAATTAACTGTGGATATCTAATGGGCTCCACTTCCAGTCCAGTCCAGTCTCGCAAAAATAACTGGCATGCAGAACAGGCTACAGACAGACCAGCTGCGGCACACGTATGGCTGCAAATAACCAATGTGTGTTGGGGGTTCTCACTTCTTGGATGACTGGCTTGTAGGAGCGGGATGACTCACAGTTGTGACACAGAAACATAAAAAGATCCTGGCGCACTGACACATCTGTAGCAGTAACTCAGTTTCAGGCCCAGATGGGAGGCAGCAGTAGCTGGTCTTAGCCAAATATTGCAAGCAATATGCAGGGGGGTTTTGTCTTTTCATGTATATTTGACTCCTGAGTGGGCTGTTGACTTCTTACTGGGGTCTCTGGTTGTTCACATAAATAATTATAAGCCCAGTGACACCTGTTACTATTTTTTAATTGTTTTACTGTCTCTGCAAGGTTCAGTTTCACCCTTTGAATAAGTCAGCCACCTGGCATGGCATATTCAGTTTTTACACAACAGACCTCTGCTGACTTATCTGGCTGGAAAACACAGCGCAGGAAAATAGGAATTTCTCTTCTAAATGGCATGAACTAGTCCCATGTTCCGTGTCTCACAGCTGCTTCAGGCAGGTCAGGAAAAAAAAAAAGTGTTAAAATTGTACCATAAGCAAATAAGCAGGAATGTGCTATGTAAGCAACGCTGTCCTTTGAAGGCCACCTCAAAGCCACCTTCAGAACCAGAGACATTTCCTGCAGCCACAGACAGCAGGTACAGCAGGAAAGCTACAGAGAAAACAGGACCCTCTGTAGCCAATGTGCACATGGATTCTTAATATGCCAGTAAGTGACTGAGCTGCCAGAAGACACCACGTGTAGAGAGAGCAGAGGAACCGGGAAATAAGCCGTGCACAGCTGCCCTCACAGTCAGCCGTCACTGCTGCATAGGTCTTCCCATTAGGTTTTCTCTTGACCTTTTGGAGATACAAGCACAAGCCTTGAAATATTTAAGCGTTCAAATCCATCGCATGATTAATTATGATAGCTCTAGGTATTTTTCCTGTCTGCATAAATGTCCGGTCCTTTGGGGAGCTCATTAAGTTATTAGTTTCATCACTTTCTGAAAGCAGTGATTTTGCCGCTCTGTTCAGGATGGGTCAGCATGAAAAAAGTTCTTCTTTTGTCCTTTTGTGTGTTGATGTCTACAGAGCAGCCAAAGTTTTAAATTCTGACAAACTGAGCAAAGAATTACTGTTTCCCTGATATTGGAGCTTGTGTTCATCTACATAAGTGTCATGTTTGCAGAAGAACATCTTAGACACATGGAATTGGAAATGGGCTGGTATTTCTTCAGTCCTGGAAAGCTTGTTTGAACATCTCAGGAGAAAATTTCCCTTGCTGTAGCAGTAAGATTTGCCCGTGTTTTTGCCAAGAAATACTGCTGCCAGCCTTAGCCCCAAACCTTTCATATAAAAACCAATAGACAGGGTAAAGCTAAAATCTGTTGCTGGTGCCCTGTCATGCTGCGAAACCTCTCCACAGTGTTTGTTTACCAACCTTCCTCAACAGAGGAAGCAGCAAATGGGGCCTTTTTTTTTTTTTTTTATCGGTGGCAACAGAGACGCTACTTTAATGTCATCTCTGTGTGTTCCTGTGCCCGGCCGTGCTGTCAGCCAGCAGGGATCCCGTGTTTGGGCAGGTGGTGCACTGCTGACTGTGGAACAGCTTCAATAGCAGGAGAGGTGGCAGCATGCCCACCTATCTTAGGTCTGCTTGAGGTTACTAAGCATGATATTAAAGGCTACAGAGGATGAGCAGCTTTGATGAACCATCGCTTTCATGTTTCCTGCACATTTGTTATGACACTGTCTTAACAAAGACACCAAAGCATTTGGGTGCAGAATCGAAGAGAATCTAAAAGATGGCTTTTCAATTATTGCCTGTTCACATATTCCCCTGAATCAAAGCTTAACACTCTGACCTGTGGTAGGTACGTTCACCACCCTTCATACTTCTGCGCCTCACACTCCCTCGTATGAAATGCCAACAGTTGGGCACGTAAATATTTCAGAATCATTATTTCCAGGGTCCTGAGTAATACACCAAGCTCTAGTGGTTTAACACGTGGGTATTTTTCCTGCCATATTTTTTCCATCTAAGAACCTGCTGTTATATAAAATGTAATTTGAAGTATGGCACTTCATTAGATGATTTTACAGTATTACAGCTACCCAAAAGCTTTGATGTAGAAGATAATTAGTAAGAAATTATGTGGAGATAAAGCATGGGTGGGCAGACAAGGCTAATGAGTCACAGTCAGCAGAAAGTGTGAACTGAAGTAGTTTGCTGTCATTAATATCTCAAGCATATTCCTGTTGCGTTTCTTCCCCAGGTGTGAGAGGAGGTCACTGAGAAGAGGCACTCTCAGAGCCAGAAGTTAATTCTAGTCTTCCTGTGTGGTCTATCAGAGCAGTATCATTGCTGAAACACAGTGCCTTGATTTCTGAAAATCTCACGTCATAAAAACCAGAGTGGTTCCAAAATAAGCAATGTTTTTTCTCCTTTGTCTGAAAGATTCGAAATAGCTTTTTGTTTATGGGCAGTATGAGCCATATTAAGGTGTTGAGCTTCATTGCAATGCTGATTTGAGCCTGTTTGCAGCCTTCTGGCAGACTTTGTGATTATGCTGAGGATGGTACTGAGCTTCATCATAAATTTAAACATATGTGCTGCCTCTGTGCCCTCCAAACGAACTCTGCACTCTGGTCTCTTCAGCCTCCTTCCTCCTATCTATTGATTCATCCAGAGAAGGGAAGAATCACTTAGATGTAATTATTCAGTGTTTAACAAACCAGGATTTCCATACCAGCCATGATCAACCAGAAGAGGTATCACTAGGTCACAGCAAAATTCTGTTGCTTTCATATGAGGTAGCAAAATATCCTCCTCTTGTTTTGTATTTTTGTCAGTTTTGTTTGTTTGTTTTGTGTTATTTTTTTTAATGTTGCTGAAGATGTTGCTTCATGTAGAGCTTCAAGGCAGCTGATCATTTTCAGGTGTCTCATGTTATGCTTGGTTCCTGTGCATAACCTGGTTTGTAGAGATAAGGTAGAAGGTGAGGAGGAGGAAACTGCAGTGTATCTTAAAACCAAAGACACCATTAATGAGGCAGATACTAGTCCTGATGTAAGCCCTGGGGTCCATCATATAAGGAACAAAAAATGAGATGATACTGGAAAGGCAAAATTAGGAAAGGGTTTGGCCTTCGCTGTCTATTGAGTTCTTTCCAGCTAATCCCATATGCTGTTCATGTGCTCCTTTAATGCAGAAGGAGATGGGTTTATGGTACCTTGTATTTCAGTAATCCCATTTCCCTTGCAGTTCATCTGTATTGTCTTGCTCACATAACTTGCAGTTATTGTCTTGCACGTTTACAGAGCTGCTTTCCTGAGTTAACAGGTTATCAGCTCTTATAGTCATTTTCAATCATTGTGAAGAATCATATCTTTCTAATAAGGCAAGTGATTAATTATTGTGCCCTTTTTATCAGTATGAAGCTTGTCAGGGGTATAGTGGCTTTTGGTTACAGCTTTTCAGGGTGTACTGCAGTAGAATCCAGAATACTTAGAGAGACAACCCCGTAGTTAGGCGGATTTTTTTCTCTGTACGAACTACTATTATCTTCTTACTTATTGCTTTATTTATTTACAAATCAAAACCAAATATCCTCAGTAGAAGGTAAGAGAAAATAATAAGAAATCCCATTACCCCGATACTGAAGAAAAATTTGACATCAGAAGCTTAATGGAAAGGGAAATGCATTATCTATTTGTATGATTAGAGAATAAGAGCCCTTCGTAAGCCTAAAATAAATGAAATACCGATATGAAATTAGGAATATGTTTTTCATTTATAAAGAGTTCTGAAGCAAGAGGCTTTTGTCTTTTCTTAATAGTCTCCCTTCAGACTCAATTGTTACAGATTGCTGTGGAGATGTAATGGAACTGTACGGCAGAGCAGGAAAGAGGCAGGAGAATGGTGCCTGATGAGCCAATAAAGCAGCAGGGAACTTGACACAGAGGGTGTGAAACCGCTCTATGGCAAGTCATATTCCTTCCTTCTCCGTAAATCTGTAGGGAGGTTTGGCAAAGCAGCTGAGGCTGTACAAGATCCAGAAGTACTGAGCATCTCCCAAAATCTGTGTCACTTGGGGTGGCTGCAAATCTATCCATAGCAAAATCTGGCTGTTTCTCAAGCTAACTGTTATTTTCTGTGGCACATCAGGTAGCCCTGGTACAGTTCTCTTTTAGCCTGTACCTGGGGAAATAAATATCTATGTGCCCCTTGCTGCTTTGGGAATTTTCAAGTGGCCTTCGAATTGCTTCCATCTGCCTTTAATGTATGTTCTGTTCCTTGAGAGGCCTCTGCTTTAACACTGGGCTTGACAAGCTCTTTAACCTACTCAGTGGGAATATAGACTCTGCTTTTACAAAGATTTCCTCCGTAGAGGGAAAAACACAGCCCTTTTGAGTATTTGCATAAACATCAGAAGGATTTGGAGGGA
>WEIS01005105.1:17848-38426 GCA_013389965.1 Todus mexicanus | reverse complement strand
ATTGAATTCTCTACGTGCAGCTCCAACCTTTCCCCAGCAGAGTGGACCTTCAGTAGATTTTTTTAGGTGCTTTGGGTCAACTTTTAGATAGGTTTTGTGGAGGGTGTTGGCAGGTCTAAGTCTGCTTGTGAGACAGTCACCTTTTAGCTTTCCTCCTCTGAGTTTGGCTTTGCAGTTCAGTATTCTTTTCTCCTCTGGAGAGGTTCAAACCCCACCTAGACGTGATCCCAGGTGACCCTGCTGGAGCAAGGGGGTTGGATGAGATGATCTCCAGAGGTCCCTTCCAACCCCCACCAGTCTGCGATTCTGGGATTATTCATGTTTGATTTTTCTTGGCTGAAATCAGGTGGTTCCTTGCATCGTGGGTGCTCAGAAGACCTTTGCAGAAATGCTGCCTTCACTCCCAGGGCTGGGATTCCTCCTTTTGCTTGGTGAGTATTATTGTGAGGGTGATGAGTGTCCCAGGAGGAGTTTTTCTTGCCAGCAGCTGTAGTTGAGATAATCCTCAAAAGGGGAAATGGTGCTGAGAAACCATTGCATGGTACTTTGGTGTTGCTCTAAATCCCCAGCTTTTTTTGTGCTTTTTTTATTGTTCTATCTGTGAACCAAAATATATTCATTTTTGTAATAAACGGGGTGGGGAGATGATTGGAATTCATTCTCCTGCTGCCATTGCAGAGCTGTCTGCTCACGGCTCCTTTGGCTGGAGTATCCAGGTGTCTCTGGGAACACACTTAAGACACAACCTTAGCTGAATCTGATTCTATCCCCCTACTTTCCCTCTGTCCCTCTGGTTTTATTTTTTTTGGTAGTAAGGAATTCCAGAGCAGGATCTTTGTTTCTTTCAGGAGCTGTTGGCACTTTCCATGACTCCTGGAGATGAGGCATGGGTGGGGGGTGGATCTCTGTAGCCACTTCAGCCTCTGGGAAGACCTTGGAGAGACCTTCCAGTGTCTGAAGGGAGCCTACAAGAAAGCTGGGGAGCGGCTTTTGACAAGGGCTTGTAGTGACAGGATGAGCGGTGATGGCTTCAAACTGGATGAGGGAAGATTTAGATTAGAAATTGGGAGGAAGTTCTTCACTGTGAGGGTGTTGAGACCCTGGCACAGATTGCCCAGGGAAGCTGTGGATGCTCCATGCCTGGATGTGTTCAAGACCAGGCTGGATGAGGCTCTGAGCAACCTGCTCTAGTGGGAGGTGTCCCTGCCCAGGGCAGGGGGGCTAGAACTAGATGATCTTTAAGGTCCCTTCTGACCCAAACCAGTCTGTGATTCTCCCTGCCCCTCCGTTCACGTAGCTTTCATTGCATGACTTGTTTTGTCCTGTCAGAAACTAGTTTGAGGTCCCTGCCTTCCCCTTTTCTCTGTACACAGGGGATGCTGAGCTTGGCAAACTCCTAATCTAAAGTAAACAAAGCTAATGCCAGGGAGATTTGTGTTGTTACCGGTTTCCTAAGCTTGTGTTTCGCCACCTTTCCAGCTTCTTGGCATTGGCAGGGAGGTGCGAGTTGCCATCAGGAACAATGTGAAAGCTGAGAGACGAGGAACAGACAAGCAGAGAGCTTGTCCAGACCTGCCAAGAGCCAGCAGTGACAGGCTGGCTTCTAACTCCCTGCGGAGCTCTCGGGCAGGACTGGTGTTGAGGGCTGTCATATGCTGGTGTGACCCATGTCCTGGGCAGTTCTGCAGTGCAGGGAGGATTGCAATCCAGTTGAGGACTTAGGAGAAACGTAAGAAATAAAACACAGGCTTGGCTGCAATAGCTGTGTCAGTGGGTTCACTGAGAAACGGGCAGAAGCTGCAAAGCTAAGAGCAACGTGATGGCCTGGCCTCCTGGGATGATTGCTGGGCAAGGAAGTCCTGGAGGGAAGGACTGTCCCCAGAGGGTTGTTTCTGTCCCTTTCCTGGCCTTTCCCTCTTTAGGGATGAATGCAACCCCTCACGTCATCTGAGACACTGCATTTCTGTCCCCTGCCAGTCTGACCCGGAGCAGATGAAGGGGTGCCTCATGTCTGTGGGCACAAAGTCAAAGAGAAGACAGCAGAAGGATCTGACAGAAATGATTCTGTGAAATTACTGGGTCAAGAATGAGGAGTAAAATATGGAATGTTCAGGGTCTGAGAAGCCGGATAGAGGCTGGGCTGTGGGAACAAGCTTTGTCCTGGATTTGCTGCTAAAATCCTGGCGCATTGTCTTCCAGGTTGGCAGGCGGCTGCTGCAGCTTCTGCTGGGACACACCTGGTAAGGCCACTGGCGTGTTGTGATAATGTCGTGCTGCTGTTGCAACCGCATAATGAACTCCTCTCTTTTCTCTCTCTTTCTCCCGGCGCAGTGCTCCAGCTCCCCTATCAATGGTGAGTTTCTGACCAGATAATCCCCTAAGGAAGATTCTGTATACGTGTTCCTATCGTGACTCCTTTATCTTTGTCTCTCTTTCTTTTTTTGGGGGGCAACCAGAATCCACTGTGTGTGCTTCAGTGAAAAGGTACTTGAACCATCAGCAAATCTTCTTGGCAGCGTTTTCCTTGGGATTGATACCGGTTTGTTGGGGATGTTGCTTTGGGTAGCAGGAAGCCTCTAAAACCACGCGTAGCATCTTTCTTCCCACAAAGTCCCAGGGCTGCCTGTGGGCAGGAAGGGCTCTACTTGTGCTCCTTGGAACAGCAAAGGGGAGATGCCATCCTGGGGCTCTGTCTCTCATACAGGGCAAGCCCCGGTGTGTCGGCAGCCTGATGCAGGGGGATTTACTGCCCAAGAACCTTGGCATTGGTGCTGTGTCCTTTGTTTGTTATTCTGTGTTTGTTCTGTACCTCCTTGTTATGGCTGCCTGGCATTGCTCCTGCTCCTCCAGGGGTGAGCTGGGCCCTTCACACAAGTCCCTGCTGCAGATGAACTAAAATTCAGCAATCGCAAGCCTGTGGTCAGGGGCATTGGTGCCTTTTGGGGCTCGGGGCTGAGGGAAGCTGTGCTTTGTGTTGGTGTTGGCAGTGCCAGCTGTGTGCCAGTGCTGCTGCCGGTCTGAGGCAGCTGGCACAGAGGTGATGTCTTTGCTGTTTTTCCTCCACCAGTGTTAGCCAGGAGATGCTTCGTGAGATAGCCCATGGCGAAGCCTCCCCCTGCAGCCTCACTTTTGGTCAATACGCCTGTGCACAGGTAATGGCAACCCCCTGCTTTCCAGGGACTGGTATGTTTTGTAGAATCAGACTGGTTTGAGTGGGAAGGGACCTTTAAAGCTCATCTGGTCCAACCCCCCTGCAGGGAGCAGGGCCATCTGCAACTAGAGCAGGTTGCTCAGAGCCCCCAACAACCTCCCCTGCAATGGGGACAGGGATGGGGCAGCCACCACCTCTCGCGCCAACCTGGGCCAGGCTCTCCCCACCCTCAGCACCAACAAGTTCTCCCTTCTCTCCACTCTCAATCTCCCTCTTTTAGTTTCAACCCATCCCCCCTTGTCCTATCACTACACTCCTTGATAACGAGACCCCTCCCACCTTTCCTGCAGCCTCCCTCTTGCTTGTGGGGAGCACAGGCTTAGGTAGCAGGAGGATCCAGCTTTTGGAACTGGGTGAGTTTAGACTCGCTTCAAGTCAATGTCAGTTGGACTTTCTTCTGACTCTTCTGTCAACAGGTTTCATCACCATCGTGCTGAACGCTCACGCATAGATGAGCTAATGCAGCAGCCCTGAAGGAGTTTAGATGCTGCAGCATCTGAAGAGAACACACCTTTTATTATGTTTGATGGATTTCCCTGTTCTTTTTCAGAGCTCTTGGCTCCAGGACCTTCAGGATGATTTCCTCATATCCTTATATTCCTGCCTTACCGCTAAACCTGCCAGTGCTATGGATCCAGCATACTCCATTCTGTTCTTTTCCAAATACGATACCAAGAAGCTTGTAACTGCTCTGACAATGTTCAACCAGCGAGTGGGTATCACGTATCCAACTATTTGTTCTCCTGTAATGTTAATGCCAGTGGAAGGTTTTAATTAGCATGACCTGATTTATTTTCACCTTCCTATGACCTTGTTTTATAAAGGGCATCATTGCAATCAACTGATCTTCACCAATGCACCAGAGTTTGGTGCTGTTAAAAAGACAGAAATAGCTACAAGCTCACGTGGCTGTTGCTGATTGTAGTGGCAACACAGACCTGGGGTTCCTTTGTGAATTACAAGCTGACTCTACATGAACTGCATAAACATTGCAATGGTGGAAGAGTTGCTGTCCAGAGAAATTATTGCTTGGGGTGATTCTGTTCCTCGTGGTCAGATTTACGTGGATTTATGTTAATGTTTGTTTAGAAGTCTGTATTCACTTGGCTTCATGGGTTTCTTCTTGTCTCTTGCCTTCAGTTTTCTCACGTGCCTCTCTCTTTCGAGTGGAGCATGATCTTCATCAACGGGCTGTGGGAGAAGATGTTGCAAGAACCTGATATTGAGAGCCCACCCGTTTTGTCTCAGTGGGTCCACGAGGGACTTCAGCCATTCCTGGTCGAGCCCAAGGTCTTCGCTTGCCTCCATGATAAAAACGTGTCGTGTGAGACCTTCCGGCTGATGTAAGTGCCGAACACAAACGTTGTTTCAGTTGCTGTGATGGGAAAGAGGACTTTATTCCGGCCTCCCAGAGCAAGGGGCTAAACCCTGAGAGCGCTGTGGACTGATGGAGGTCCAGGCAAGGTTTCTGAGAAGCTCTCTCCAACGCTTTGTAACACACTTGCTGACCCTGTGACTGGTCCCGTGCGACAGAGGGGAGCTCTTGTGAAGGGAAGTCACACTAGTAGCTTTGAAAAGGGATGTGATTAAGTATCCCAGCCTTCAAGTAGCAGCCGTTCCTGAGACAATTCAACCCTGCCAGGTTTGGCATCATCTGTGTTTGAGATCTTTGTCTTTTTTTGTCCATCTTTAGAGTCGCTGCCCTGAACAGCATCTATCCTGAGCTTCCAGTGGACGAGCAGAGGGATCTTTACGCCGGCATCAAATACTATCTCACCCAGCACGGTAAATGATTGGATTTTCTTGAAGAAACAATGGAATTCTTTAGGTCATCGATGAATTCTACAACACTAGATGTGATCTGTTACAGGGCTGGGGCTTCATGGGTTTTTAGAGTGAACTTGCATTGTCTCTTCAATGGAAATAGTCTGGGAATATGGCAGCGATAAGTAGTATCAGGCATCATTTCCCTGCCTGAAGGCTTTATTAATCCAGGATTGTTATCCATCAGCACAGTAAGTCCTGTACATCCTGAGCAAATGGCATTTACTGCGTTTGTTGTGAAGGAACAGTGCAAGGTTTGGTTCTGAGAGCTAAAGAATTCAGCACAGAGGTTAGCTCAGAAAGGAGACTCAGGGAAGACACTTCCCTGTCTCCAGGCAGTAGCCTCCAGGCAGAAACTTAATGTCCTGCAGAAAGCTTCTGGCAGAGTTGAAGGGAAGAAGAAAGAGACTGGTGATTAAATATTTGGGGGGCTGTGAAAGAACGAGGCACCTGTCCTGTCCCATGTGCATTTGTAAGCTGAATGCCTAAATACACAGATTTTAGTGTGGTGTGTGACCAGAGACACTTTGGGAGTTCTCTGGTGAACTGGAGCCTGTTCCACACTCAGAAGTCTCCAGTCTCCACTAATTTCTTGATACGGTGCAAGTCTCTGGGGTTTTTTTGATGTCTGCCTGTTTTGCAGGATCAAACCAGAAGTGCTACAATGAAACCGTCCCAGGTCTGAATTCCACTGCTTGGTTTAAAAACTATCTTGGATCCTTTCTGGAGCATACTACTGTTGAAGACCTGCAGCTTTTTGGTGATGAAGCAACAGTAAGTACAGGCTCAGGTGATGAAAAACCTGCAGCGTGCAAAATACTCTGTGCCTGGGAGGTTGTCTTCCTGCAGTGATGATAATTCTTGGACATGCTGCTAGAACGAACATTTTTCCTGTTTGTTTATAGTGAACAGTCACTTCACTCCTGTTTTTTTTCCCCCATCATGATTTCTTGTGATGAGACACCAGCACAGAAGTTGGTTTCATGTAGGTAATTCTGCAGAAAGCAAACTGGAGTCAATAAGAGGAGCAAACCCCAGCTGATCTCAAGACTGGGTTGATGCCTGGGCTTGGTTTAGTGAATGACTGCACCAGCTCTGCATGTGTCAGCGGTGCTGTAGGGACAGGGCTGTGTCCTTCAGCAGCTCTCCCACCTTTGTGCCTTACAACACTCGAAGAGTCTTACATGCCCTTGGTGTGCGAAGATAAATAAAACAAGCTCCCAGTGTCTTACTTGAAAACAAACCCCAAATTTCCTTGCAACTTTAAAGCCAGTTAAAAAACCCCTTATTGTTTGTAGTGAGGCTTGTTCAAACTGCCCCTGGTCAGGGCTAAAGTATCCGTCTCAATTATCTTTGGTTTGTTTTCCCATGTCAACACCCTCAGCTTCAAAAATTCGCCAGGGATCCAGTCAATACAGAGATGATCAGCAACCTGACCTTGCTCCGGGAGACGGCTGTGTACTATACCTCGCTGCTGACCTCTGCACCTGGTTTCCCCTTGTCGAGGTAAAGGACCTTACCTGACTTCCTACCCAATTTATGATTTCACATCGGCACCGTGACCAGCAAACAGCTGCCGAGGGCTGATTCTGATGGCTCCTTCCATGAAACCTTTAAAGCATCTTTCTGTTCCTCGAATAATTCCATTGCGTTTGATCTTGGGAAGGGCCAGACCACAAGTTCCAAGTCTGGGGAAATCACTGTCCTGCAGTGCCAGTCACCAGCTTGTGACCAACGGGCCATCTCGTGTGGGTTGGGGGTTTAGGGTGACACAGGAGTGCTCTCTGCAAACAGGAGCATCAGCATCATCAGAGCTAAAATGAATCAGGGCAAACGTGCTGGAACTGTCTGTCATGCTGGCAACCTCTCCTCCTTGTCTCCCTCCTGCAGTCCCCCTGACAGGTTTGTTTGCTACCTGAGTCCCTCGGCAGTGAGCAACCTGAGCAGAGATGACGCTTTAAGCTTGGCCCAGAGGATCACTGAGAACTGCCCCTTGAACCTGACACACAGAGGAATAAGTAGAGAGCGAGCTCCCTCTTCCCTGACAACAGAGGAACTGCAGGTAATCACAGAATGCTTTAGATTTGAGATCATGGAGTCCAACCCTTCCCCCAGCACTGCCAGGGGAAAACCCCTCCTGGGATCATGGGGACTCCGCCCCTGCCCTGGGCAGCCTGGGCCAGGCCTGGGGAACCCTTGACAGTGGGCAAGAAATTGTTCCTCAGCTCCAACCTAAACGTCCTCTGGCAGAACTTGAGGATGTTCTTCCTCGGACATGCTCCAGCACCTCAATGTCTTTCTTGTAGTGAGGGGGCCAACCTAATCTCCTCTCCAGCCCCGCAATGCAACTAGACAAAATCTGTGAGGGTTGAGGATTCAGGTCTATTGCCTCCTCGCTGCTGTGGGCCACCTTGCCTTTTTTTATGTGGTTGGTTCATAATCTGCAAAAATCTCAGTGGGTGGAGGCACTCCATCAACAGGCTTCGTCACACAAGTTAGAGGCAGAAAGTCCGGTGATTTTAGATGTCCGAAGGCTGTAGGATCCACCAGACTCATCTCATCGCTCCTCTGACTTCTTTCTCTGTCTGTGTGGGACCTTTTCAGGTTGCATCCTCTTTGGTGAGAAAGTTTGAGCATTTCCCTCCCGCAGTCCTGCGTGGGTTGGGCCAGGCTGCTGTTGGGCTGCCCGTATCCGACATTGAAGATGGTGTCAGTGCGGAAGACCTCGAAGCGTCTCTGCCTGTGCTGGGTGAAGTTCGCGGCTGGAGCGCTGAGCAGGCCAGCGCTATTGTCAACAAACTGCTCAGCTTCGGCTATCAGGTACAAAGGATAAGGTCCACACCTGGCATTTACCTGCCCGTAAACGATGCTTGGCCCTTCACATACTCATGCACGTGTGCGTTGCCTTTCAGATCTCGGATGGACGGAGCCTGGCGAAACTCGGGAGCTTGGTGGCTGGCCTCAACAGCAGCACGCTTCGGAGTCTGTCTCCAGAAGTGATCCTGGAAGCCATGGCATTGCCTGAGTTTGTTCAGCACATGGAGACCCTGCCCTCTGTTCTGAAGATGGCGCTTGTGGAAAAGGTGAAGTTATTTTTCTCTTCAGGCATCATGAATTAGCCAAGCTCCAGTGACTCGCAGCAAAGTGGTTACCTGGGGCCAGGCATTGACACGCACCCCACGCCCAGGCCGTGCTCTCTCCGGGCTGTCTGTCACTGCTCCTTGGTGTGGAGCAGGACAAGCATCTCAATTTCCCCTCACTGTGCCTGTGGAGGTGTCCTTAGCCAGCAGCCAGTGTGTCCTGCCGAGCCTCTTGGGGACGAGGGCAGAAGAGATGGGTGTGTTATGGGATGGTCCTAGAAACTGCTTGAAAAGATGCTTTACAAGAAAGGATCTTGTCATGATTTGAAGCGAGACCACGTAAGAAGTGAAGGCAGCTTAGAAAGTCCCTTGTTTAGGGTAGACTGATCCTTCAGCAATGTACGATTTCATTCCTCTGTGTGATTATGTAGGATTTGGACACCTCTTTGCCTTTTTTCTCGTCATGACGTTAGCTTTCAAGTTGCGTGTGTAGCATTCGGGTTTGTTGCGATTCATCCTCCCTCGGGGAGGAAAGACTCTGACCCGTTGTTGGCACCATCAGCCCTGCCTCTGCCATGTCCTGGGGCAATGAGGCAACTGGGGCTCCGTGTGAAGTGTTAGGGAAATGCCACCTCATTGACCACAGGATTGTTCTGCAACGTGCCTTTGGCAAGCTGGGGCATTGTTTGCGTTGGCAGAGAGGAAAGACATGTCCCTTCTTTCTGACCAGCTAAACATTTTTTAGGGCGTAAAGCCAGGAGGTGGGAAACTAATAAGAGACAGAATTGTTCCCATTCATCAGGACCGTGGGTATTAGCTCTGAGCAGCTCTCCTGGTCTGATGGGTGTGCCAACCAGGAAATATCCCCTAGGGTTAGGTCTCCAAGAAATGCCCAGCAGGGGAATTTGCCTGGGGTCATTCCAGTTTGGCGTTTCTTCTCAAGCAATTGTTTATTTTAGCCATGGTGTTTGAAAAAGATGTATTTGTTGCCTTTATTTTTTTAAAGATTTCCTCCAGCGTAGGCCACCCTGCTGACCTGGTTCGATACACCCCTGATGCTCTGGCCAGTTACATTCCCAAATCATTGCTTGTTTTTGGGGAAGAGAAGCCCAGTATTTGGGATCTCAACAGTAAAACATGGACCCAAGAACAGGTAATATGCGAGCGGCTGGTGTCCTTCCTACCCTTCAGTGTCAGCCTTGGACTCTACTGAGCTGTGAGTCCACTCTGCCGAGAGCCTGCCCAAACCACTGACACCTCTGGCTTTCCTTCACAGGCTGCCATGTTCTTCAGTGATGTGATAGAGGCAAAGCCTGACTTCAGCAGGTAGCGTTTTCCTTCCCTCCTTCCATTTTCCATGTGTGTGTTTGCTGGGATTGTGTTTCATGTGTTTCCTTCGGTACATGAGGCAGACCCACCGTATTCAAACTGTAGCAACAGATGGGAAATACCACGCAAACCCAAACACGTGGCATCAGGATTTACCAGGGTAGCAGCTGCAAAATGCATCCATGCGCCACCCTTGCTTTCTAAACATGATGCTGCTGGCTCAGACTGCACCTGGACCCTTGCTTCTGACAGCCCCTGCACAAGGCATTTCTTGTGGGAGAACGTGTCATTCTCCCATGGAGCTGTTCCAGGGATTAAATTTAGCAGCTGATGTGGTGGTGTTAGGTCATAGGCTGGACTCAATGATCTCAGAGGTCTTTCCCAGCCTTAATTATTCTGTGATTCTGTAATCTCGGTGTCCTACTGATTGCACAACAGAAGCTTCTCCATGCAGAAAGCAATCTGAGTTTTAAGGGCTTCTCCCCAAACTCTCCTAGCCTGTGCTCAGTGACGGGGATCTGCTCAACTCCCCTTCCCATGGAATGTGCGGCTTGTTCTGAAAACACNAAGCTTCTCCATGCAGAAAGCAATTTGAGTTATAAGGGCTTCTCCCCAAGCGGCTTGTTCTGAAAACATGGGGAGGAGAGTGATCGTGCAGCTCAGGGTACAGCAATGCTACCTGGTTTGTCCCTGCATTTCTACTTCCACTACGAGTCTCTAGATGTTTACGAGACCAGTGATGGCTTCTTGCTCTCCCACAAAGGGCAAGCTCTGATGGTTTGGAGAGTGTTAAGCTTGGAGAATGGGGGAGGAGCTTAGAGAATGGAGGAGGTTTATGCTTGCTGTCATGATAGGTGTGGAAGCTCTGCACCAAATCTTCTCCTGAAGTCCCTGCCCTGAAGATTTGCTTTCTGTAAATGTTCAGGCTTTCCCAGTCAGTCCTCCAAGGCTTCACCTGTACAGGTGCCAACGAGACGGATGCAGAAAGATTTCAAGAGCTGGCTAAAGTCATGAAGAAAAAGAATGTCAAGCTAGGAGAAGACCAGGTCAGTTCCCGTGTTTCGAAATGCCCTGTTTGATGTTGTCAGGAAGATAGCAATGAGCGTTCTTCAGCCAGAAGAAAAACACTTCCAGCTTAAGGGGCTGGAACAAATGTCACTGATCCTGGGTCTCCATCCCACAGTTCTGAATTTCCTTGAAGTGAGGAGAAGTCAAAACCCAGTTGGCAGGTTTCTCAGGAACCAAACCCTCTGATATCTGTCTTTTGTTGCTTCCCCAGCCCCCAGCTTTGGAGCAGAGTATTTACATTTCTTTTATTTTTCTTGTGTTTTCACACTGGTTTCTTTCTTTGATGCAAACTGTGGTGTCCTTTCAGCTGAGCTGCTTAGTGAAGGTGGTGATGCTTCATGGGATTCCCAAGGATTTGGATAGTTATCCTAAAGACCTGTTGCTGTTTCTAAGGTAACTGTGCTGTGGTTTTCATGGTGTTACATTAGTACTTAGTGGGGAAAAAGAGGTATTAGGTTATAAACTAACTCATGTTCATGTTCATGTTTGTTTTATTTTTTTCCCGCCTTACAGGGAAAAAAAAAAAATCAGATTGTAGAAAGCTTTCAAAAGGGTTTTACCACCTTCCATCATATTAATATAAACACTATGAAGCTCTTTTTACGTGTCTCTTCGGATGTGAAACCAGCGTGTGGTTTTAGTACTTTCTGACCTCTGAGTGTGCTTTCCCCTCCCAACATCAAAGAACAGGCAGCGGAGTGGGTTTCTTTGTTGCAGTAGCTACACACCGTGGTTCTGCATCCAGATCTTGAACAGTTTTAAGCTGAGTTTCTCAATAGATTCCTTAAGGTGAACATGAATTTTTAAAAAACATGGATCTTTGGGAAGAACAAGTGCATAGAGTTGAGTCTGGGGATGTGGAAGATGTTCTATTGGACACCTGAGCCACGGTTTGATACTGTTCACTAGAATTCACGGAGTATTTGTCTTTCTAGTCCTTCAGACTATGCAGCCACAGGAAGCTGTGTGCAGTTCTTCGCCAATATTGGGAAAGCAAACGTTGACGTTCTGCAGAGAGAGTCGTCTCAGCGGAAGCAGCTGCTCTCGGAGGCTTTAGCGTGTTTGGTACGTGGGGAGGGGACAGCTCTGCACGAGCCTGGGGAAAACCTGGGCTTCAAGAATGCTCTTCTATAGAGACTTCAAGCACGTTCTTCTACAGTGGCTTCCAGTTCTGTTTAACGCCTCTGTCTTGTGTTATTTCAGAAAATTCCTGACATGCAAGTAAATGAGGAAAATGCAGAGATTCTGGGACGTCTGGTCTGTGATCTGGGTGGAGAGTACATTAGAAATTCTGGTGGGAATTTGCTGAAGCCTTTAAGCCAGTGTGAATCTTTTCTGCCTGATCAAGTAGAGGCTATCAGGAGTGTCATCGACCGTGGTAACACTACGTTTGGGTATGAATTTTTCTTCTGGGTGTCAGCAAAACAGTTCCCTTAAATGAAACCCTTATCCTGTTGAGACTTTTTGAACTCCAGCTATCCAACTTGATCAAAAACTTGAACAATTCTTCGCTTTTGAATTTCACATCGGACCTTGTACATTGTTTTTGTTTGAACTTCTTTCAGCTGAAAGGTTTGGCTGGAATTCTACTGAAAAATACTTCGTCAGTTCTGTGTCCCACTAGCTGGAGTTACAAAAGCCTTTCTTCTGGTCTGTTTTCCCTTAACCAAACTTCTCTGAGACTGACCTGCCGAATATGGGTGGGCTTGAGCTGTTTGTCAGCCACTGCTGTTTCAGAAAACCTTCTCTTTCTGCCTGTGAAACTGACAGATGCTTGACAAATCCCTGGCTCTAGCTAAAGAGACGTTGCCCAGGGAGGTGAAATAATTTTCCCTTCCCATGTCCAAGGCCCTGAGATCTTGGCACTGTACTGGGCGGTAGTAAGCCATAGGTATTCTTTGGGTTTCATGCCTAAGAAAATAATGTCCTTGTTAAATGCCATTTTCCCGTCGTGCTGCCCTTATTCGCACTACTAACAATGGCTCCTGCTCTGCTGGGATGAAGTTTTGTGTAACAGGAAGCGACTGAGAATTTTTAGGACTTAAATCTTGTATTTACTTAACTTCAAATGTTACAAGGACATAATCCTGGCAGCTTTTAAGGTGTTTTTTCTTTTCGTTGTTCTTCCTTGAAAGCTGATCCCTGCTGATTTTTGTGTGCAGGCCTCCTGAAGCGTGGTCAGCTTTTACCTTGGACGAGCTTAGTGGATTGATCCCTGTGTTTGATCACAGCATCTTGCAGAAGATCCCCAAGGTGGGTTATTCGTAGAGGGACTTTGGGAAGCACTCTGAGGTCCTGCAGGATGGAAGAAGTAGGATGGGGGTTGTTCAGCTGGTGTGTTTTCAGTGCTGTCTTCGCTTAATGTGTGATGCCAAAGGGGATGGATGGTCTATGAGAAGCGAGGGTTGATCAAGCTGACAGCCTGGAACTGCAAATCTAGATCTCTGTCATCTTCTCCTTGTAAGTGTTGGAAGAGTACCAGTGGTGGAAAGCAGTAGTAACTATATGCACTGCTTTGTGAGGAGGTAAAATCATTTATGGGGTGGGGGGGGGTATGATCGAGTTTAAGCGCTGGGAAGTTTGCCTTTGGCTCACCATGGAAAGGTCTCTAGGCTGCTAGAGCAGCAGGTCTGCTGCCTGTGGTACTTCAGCAAGGAAGTTTCTTGTCTCTGTGAGTAGCAACTCGTTATGCTGGTGGTATGCCCACCGGGAGGGCAAGATCCCCCTGATGAAATGTTTTTGTTGCAGAATTCTTTAACTCTGTGGCTGAAAAACTTCGCACGTGATTCGGCTCTGTCGAGGGAGCAGCTGGCCACCGTTGTGGAAGAGCTCTTTCCTGCTAGGCATAAGCGTGCTGCTGGTATGGGAGCTTTCTCTGATCTGTAATAGCGGTGTTCCCCCTGGTATCAGGGCTGACGCTAGTGCTTCTGGGTCTCCCTGAATACGTCAGAGCTAAACTTTGAAACACTTGGTGGTAGATCACCCAGGAGGAGGGTGGAACCGCGGTGGCGTACCTGTCCATCTCCAGCAAGGGAGCGTTCAAAGCTTGAAGCGGAAGGATTTAACACTGAGCACATTTGATAATTGCTTCAACAGATTGCCCACCTGACTCGAAGATAACAAACGAGGTTCTTGATGATTACTTGATGCCTACTTACTACTCGCCTGACTTGTTACGTGCTTGCCTGAAGAACGTCTCTCTGGAGAATCATCTCTTGCAGATGCTGACCTACCCCTTTAGTGTTCAGCAATTAGCTGTGCTGAAGGACTATCTGAATGAGGTAATGCCAGCCTGAAGAACGTCAGATTATCTGCTGGTGAAATTGCACAGAGACTTGTCCAGTTGAGTTTAAGTATCTCTAAGGACTGAGACTCCACCATCTCTCTAGGCTCCTCTTCCAATATTTGACCACCTTTATTGTAAAAATATGTATTTCTTAATATCTAATCAGAATTTTCATTGCCTGTTGGCCTTCCTCCTTTCACCGTTCACCTCCCTATAATCTCCCACTAGACAGCAGAAGACAATAATAAAATCCTAACCTAGTCTTCTCCAGACTAAAGAACCCACGTCCCTCGGTCCCACTTATTCTTTGCAGACCTTTTGGGCTTTTCCACGTTACTTTTGCAAAGAGCTTGAATTCATAAACTCAAGCCGGGTAATGAGTGTTCAGAGCAATAACAATTCTCTTTCCACAGACATATCCTCATGGGTTTCCTGAAGATGTGCTCCGCAAAATGGGTCCCCTCCTTCCTTTATTCACCCCTGAGGATATTTCCAAATGGGAGATAACTTCAACTGACACGCTGGCCGGCTTGCTGAAAAATAACCCCCCTAATAACCAGGTAGGGATTTGGGTTTGCTTTCCTCTCTATGTTTGGGAGCTGCTGGTTTAGAATCTTAGAATCATTTAGTTTGGAAAAGACCTTTAAGATCATCAAATCCAACCGTTAACTGTACGCTAGAAATGACTGACCCATCCTTGGGGTCCAATCACATCGATTTGAAATGACTCAGTTTTATTGTTTGTAATGATTGCATCTGGTTTACTTTTGAGGATGAAAATGTAAGTTCTGATTCAAGTAAACTTATGAAAAAATGCCATGTGTTTCTAGACCTCTGCAGTCATCAGCCGCTACGTTGACCTAGGCAATGCCTTGAACGCCCCTGCCCTGAAAGTGATCGGCACAGGCTACCTGTGCCTTCTGAACGCGACTGAGTTGAATATGATAGAGCCCAGCAGCTTGAAGTGAGTCAAATATTGCACTGCTCTTGGCTTCTTGCAGAAGCACTTTCCCATCAGTGAGTGCATTTGCCTTTTCTCTCCACTCGGTGAACAGGAATCTGGGAAGCGACTCAGGACCTGCTCTGAGTCGAGGTTTAAAAGCTTGCTGCTCCCTATCCTGCCCGGAAGGGCTCGGATCTGCAATCGCTCTTTATTGCAGCTCAGCCAAAACCAGACACGCTCTGCATGCGTGCTCTTCTCTAGAGGCAAAAGTTAATGAAATTTCATTTAAGTTCCTTTAAAAGACTGCTAAATGAAATTAATTAACTACATCTTTGCAAACACAAACTGACCATGTACCGTCAGAGCCGCAATAACTTAGAAGACGTGTCATTTTGAGCAGGAGGCTGAGCCAGTATTTTTGCTCTTAGCTTCTCTCCGTACCTCTTCTGTTTACTCGGAAGAGGAGATCACCTGTCCCACGTGGGGAATCCCAGAGAGACACTCAGAATAGTTCAAAATTTACTCAGGTTGAAGATAATCACTTTCCTCTCCCTAAATCTTCATTTTCCTGCAGAATGGTATCTCTGGATCCTTCAGCCTGTTCACAGCCTACAAAAGATATCTTGTATGCTAAAGCAAAGCGTGCTTTCTCAGACCAGCCCTTTCCTGCTTACTACGAGCTCATCAAACCGTATCTCGGTATGTAAGAGAAGAGTCTGTTAAGGGGAGCGAGGTGTTGAATGGGTGTCAGATACCATCTAATATTTGGCAATTTTCAAAGCCAAGTCGTTAAATGTTTCATTCTTTTCCAATTTGTATATGGCATTAAATAGTCTTGAAAGATTCTGTACCTGATTTATAGTCGCCCAAATCACTTGTAAGGCAGGGAAAAGCAAACTTGTGACTCCTGGGATGGCCAAGATCTGCTAGATCCAGTGGAAATGAAGCTGCTGCTGCTGCTTCATGCTTACCTCTCAGCCCTTCTTTGTATCTTGGATTTTTCCCTGCTAAGCCACAAATGAGCAAACTCTTCTCCCCCTTTTGTCTGGTGTTGTCATGGATCGGTTTAAGGGGCAGCTCAAAAATACCTCCCAGCAAAACGAAGCAGCGTTCCTGTGTTCTGCAGTTGGAACTCCCCCCGTTAGCAGCCCCAGGCTACGAAATTTTGGGGACATTGTTCTAACTCTACCTCCTACAGACAGGCAGCGCTGCTCGTTTGAGGGCTGTCCTCTGTGCTGTGATGAACTTTCTCTTCTTGGCCGCAGGGGGTGCTCCTGGTGCGGATCTCAAAGCCCTGAGCAAGGACAATGTGAACATGAACGTTAATACTTTTGTGAATTTGAGAAAAGACGCTTTGATGGTGAGTCGAATCTCTGCTGGACTCCTTGTGTTCACGTTAGGCTGAGTAGCTGGTTCTGGTTGCCTTGTCCAGTAGTGTAAATTAGGGCTCTCGCCATCGCATTCAGAACGACCGGTAGAAAGTGGAGAACTGGCCTGAAGCTTCTTTAGAAATGTAGTTTGGAGTCACGCAGGAGCTCCCAAGCCAGTGTCACTGGGGAGTTTCTTTAGACTGGCTCTCTTAGCTGTGGTCACAGGAGCAGGGGACAGGCATCCACTAGCCTACAGCCCACAGCCGTGTGACAAACCTTCTAACAGGAGTGTTGACAGTAATACCATCCGTTTGGGAAGCAAGCTCGGTGATTTGGGCAGGGACAGGATCCCCCAGTTGCGTGACCTGGCATCAGAGAACAGCAGCAACAGTCTTTGAGGAACCATCATGTTTATTCCCCTAACCTAAGGGAAGGTTGTCCCTGTTGAAACCCCTCCCCAGATGTTTTTCTTCCTTGTTTTTCACCCTTCTGCTGGTGGAAACCTCTCTGGTTCCCTGGCCCAGAGGTGTTAGTTCCATTCCTGCGTTTACATCCGTAACTGTTGCTCTTTGATTTCTCCTAGAGCCTGACGCCCACTGAGGTTCAGGGCTTGCTGGGGATGTATCTCCCCGATCTGAGGAAATGGCAGAACAAGGCTCCCGTCTGGCAGTGGATCCAAAGGCAGAAACAATCGGAGCTGAATAAACTGAATATTGGGCTCACCGGGGGGACGCAAGAAGGCTACATCAACCTCGTCACGCCCAAATTTCACAGTACGTATTTCAGTAGGACCTCTGACTGTCGTGCACTGAAGATTTATTTTTGAGTTACAGCAAGGAGAAGAGCTGCCTCGTGGAAGCAAAGTGCTTCCCGTGCTCTGTGCAAGGGAAGCGAGCGCACCAAGCTCAAGCAAGTGGTGGCCTTGAGCAGCCCTGCCAAGCAGCTCTACTCCGGCTCTCAGCAGCACTTGTGCCCCAGCCCTGAGAGTCCTGCTGGCTGCTCCTGTGCCGAGAGAGACCAGAGTGTTGATCTGGGCTGCTGGGAACCCCTTCCAGTGGCTCCACCCATCCACCCAGCCCCATTAAAGCACACTGGGCAGGGCTCATCTCCTCCCTTCACCTCCTGGTGTTGAGGGGCAGCGAGTTCTGTTCTGCCAAGGGTCCTTGAGACTTGTAGAGCTAATTTTGGGTCTGATATGAGAAGTAATCCTGTAATCCCACTAAGAGTATCCTCACTGGCTGAACATCTCACGTCTTCCTCCTCTGCTACGTGTTGGGTTTGGGTTGGGATTTGGTGCTGCTATCGGGGAGCTATTTACCATGGTTAGAAAGCCAGAGATCTTCCCTGGATGAGGCATAAAGAGATGGTCTCCCCATGGGGAAATGGTTCAGTCATTGAGTTCTTTGCACTAATGTCCCCCCTTTTCCCTCCAGCACCGTCTGCAGCCTCTCTGGGTCCTGTGGCCATGGCGCTTCACCTCCTGCCTCCTCTGCTGATCAGTTACCTGATGACCTCGATCTTGTCTTGAAGATCTTCCCTCAAGAGAAAGCACGATGAGACGGACCAGCCTGTGACCTGCCCTGAGGCTTGCTGGGGACAGCCATGCCTGGGGGGTGAGGGGGTGCTCGGTGCTAGCAGGTAACTGTTACACAGCCCACAGTTCATCTTTTGGTACTTTTGTTTTTCAAATCACTCAAAGAAACCCAAATATTTTGTCTGGAGAGAAGATTTTGGCTTCTCCAGAGTTGGGGCTTTGCCTTCTGGACAGACCAAGCCCAGCTAAGCCCCCCAAACGATGCCGATATTCCACCACATGACCTTGGTGGGTCGAAGGGTGAGCAAAGGGGCTGCTCTGCGTGTGAGCGATCGCTTCTCAAAGGCCCTGACCTCCCCACACTGCCAACGCCACTGAGCGGGAGGGAAGTGCTCCGGCTGATTGCAAATAAATAATGGAACCAAGTAAAAAAGCCAGAAGCAAAGGGATGAGTTGCCGTTGCGTTCTCGTCGTTCAGGCTGCCCCTGCCTTTGGCAGGTATCGCACCAAATGAAGTGGTCACGTACCCCAGACGGGCCTGTTCCTTTTCTTTGGTGTTGACTAAACACTAAAGCTCTGAGGCTGTTCTCAGCTTCTTCGTGGGAAGGGTGTTAGAATTTCCTGTAAGTTTTTTTTTCAGTGCTTTTTTCCTCCACTCATCGGCAATTTTGGTCTAAAAAAGCCTCGGTGCCACCTGTACCCAACCCCTGAAATCCTCCTTTTCTCCCAAAATTTGTTTCTTTGTGCCTTGACTCACTCTCAATGAACGACCTGCAAGAATCTCCTCAACCCAGGGAGAATGAAACCAGTACGTGGAAGATTTACAAACTGGAGGGAGAAACACTCTCTGCTGGAGGGAGAAACGCTCTCCCTTAGAGGAGGAGCCACTAGATGATGAAGAAAGAGCAGAAGAGGAGGAACGGATTTAGATTTAGTCTAGGCAGGAAAACTACACCACAAAGCACTAAAACCCAGCAAAGAACACGGCGGGTTAGGAAAAAACAGTTGATTGATGATTTATTATGTAGCATGGCGACAGTCATCAAGATAAAGTGTCTTGCGTTAATCACCTCTCTAACCAGGCTCTGCGTGGGCTGGACAAATCCTGACCAAAAATCTCAGTCGGTTCACCAGACAAGTTAAAAGCCTTCTAGTGGAGCTTGCACTGCTGGGGGACATCCTGCTCCTCCTGCAGCGGCCACTCACTCAAACCCCTGAGTTGTTCCCAGTGCTCCCACAGATCCCAGTGGGGCTGTTCAGCAGTGAAACACAGCTCAGTGCGAGCAGAGCCGGTGGAACCAGCCCCCCTGCCAGCGTTCCTGCGCTGGCAAACCGCTCAATGCTGCTGGTGGTCGTGTTATGTAGAGCAAAGAGCAAGTAAGGACCTGTTGGGCTGGAAAATACCTCTCCTCCTTTCACTGCCCAGACTGAAAAATAAGCAGCGAATTCCACACGGGTATCAACTGGACAAACTCTGCTCCTCTCCTGGGTTTCTGCTTCTCAGCGGGGACTTTGCCGGCGGGGTTGTTTTGCAGGATGGTGACGGTTGAAGGTGGGATGGGATGAGTGAGGGGCGGGAGGTGGCAGCGTCAGAGAAGCTCTCGCAGCAGGGAGGTGCCCAGGGCTGCGCTCAGCAGCAGCAGCAGGCGCGGGGAGAGCGCGGAGCCCGATCCTAGGGGACAAAGAGGGGGAACTTCTGGACAAATGGTCCGTGGGAGCTTTGGGATTCAGGTGCCCCAGGGGTCACGTGTGTCAGGATGATGCTTGTCTTCCTTTAGTGACGTTGCAGCCAGCAACAGCCGTCACCTGGCCCTGACCAGGCAGCAGGACTGAGGCTTTAGCACTTCTACCAGCGTAGGGTAGTTTAGGTTGGAAAAGGTCTTGAAGATCAAGTTCAACCCAGCCCTGCCAGGGCACCACTGCCCCGTGTCCCTCAGCACCACATCTCCACGGCTTGGAAACCCCTCCAGGGATCAAGGGGACTCCACCCCTGCCCTGGGCGGCCTGGGCCAGGCCTGGGGAACCCTTGACAGTGGGCAAGAAATTGTTCCTCAGCTCCAACCTAAACCTCCCCTGGGGCAACCTGCGGCCGGTTCCTCTTGTTCTGGCGCTTGTTCCTTGGCAGCAGAGCCCGCCCCCCCCTGGCTCCAAGCTCCTGAATGAACTTGAGGGAGTTGTGGAGAGCCAGAAGGTCTCCCCTGAGCCTCCTTTGCTCCAGGCTCAACCCCCCCAGGTCCCTCAGCCGCTCCTCCCCAGCCTTGTGCTCCAGATCTAGGGGCTACGACACCCTGGAGAGACAAGTTGTTCCCTGTCTAGCCGGTACGTGGGTTTCTGGTGGACAACACCACACCCGTGTTGAATCTGGCCAGGAACCATCAGCTACTGCTTGGTGAAAACTTCTGCCTCGCCATCGCTTCCTAAGTCTTTCCCGACTTTGAACGTTCGGACCTTACCAGGATCAGGCTGCAGGTTGATGTGTCCCTCCTGCGTTGGTCTCGGTGCCTCTGGCATGGCTGGGGGGGTTCCTTTAGTGCTCTCACTGCTGGTGGTGGTGGAAGAGGGGCTGGGAAATGCTGCAGGGGTAGTGGTCTTGCAAGCCAACGTCGTAGTCTTGGCCGGTGAGGAGACAACGCTCGTTTGGGTGGAGATAGTGGAGTTGGGAATGGGGGTGGGCTTGTGGGGAGGGAGGCTCATCTCTGTGGCTGTCGTGGGTGCAGAGCTGGAGTTAGGGACAGGGGTGCTGGGAGTGTTGGTGCTGGTGGCCGGAGCGGGGCGAGTGGTGCCTCCAAGTGCTGGGGGGCTCATGGACACCGGCAGAGAGGTGGAATTAGGGACAAGGGTGCTGGGAGAGCTGTGGGTGCTCGGGATGACCGTGCTATGGGTGGTAGGAGCAGGGTGGGTGGTGCCTCCAAGTGCTGGGGGGCTCATGGACA
>WEIS01005105.1:0-17802 GCA_013389965.1 Todus mexicanus | reverse complement strand
GGGGGGTGGTGCTCTTAGCGGGGGTGGGCACCTCGGAGGGGGCAGTACTTGAACGAGCAGTAGGGTGGCTGCTGGTGTCAACTGGGGTGGGGCCAGAGGGGAGGGTGGTGGGCGAGGGGCCGGTGGCCGCGGGGGTGGCGCTGGCCGAGGCGGTGGGGCGAGGAGGGGTGGTCGGTGTCGCTGTGGGGCTGGGCTCCACCATCCCCCCTTGCAGGCCGATGCCCAGGATGCAGTCCAGCTCCCGCTGGGACTGTCTCTTCACCCAGCGCATCACCAAGGTCTCGTTCTCAGCCTCCTTCAGGGAAAGGAGGTTCTTCCCCAGCAGGTTTTTCACATCCAGGACGCTGAGCTCCTGCAAGACACCGACAGCAACATCTCGCTTTGCTCTACCAGCGCCGGTGCCACAAAGGCTCCTCCAGCTGCAGAGCGACCGGTAACTTCCCAAAGAAAGCTAAAGAAGGTAAAACCTGAGGGATTTGGTGATCCGATGGGCTTCAAACCCCAGTGCTCAGCCCTGTGCCAGCCCTGCCCTGCCCTTCCACAGGGACACGGCAGCAGCGCGCCAGGGGACGTACCTCCAGTTCCTCAGGATTTAGGGAAAGAAACGTCTTTATGTCCATGTCTATGGCCACGCCAGATTCAGCCAGCTCCTTCAGGTCCTTCAGTGGAGCTCCACCTTAGAGAAAGCATACGGGGCACCTAGACACATCCCAATGCTTGCAGCGCTTTTGGAGAGCACTAGAAGTGTGTCTAGGGTGGCTGGAGACTTCGTCTGGGTCAGGAAGAGGTATCTAACCTCTGTCGCTGTGGGAAGGAGGGTGAAGACTGGGACACCTACCCAGGTATGGCCGAATCTGGCAATAATATTCTCTGGTGACGCCAGCCTGGCCAGCAAAGGCCTCCCGGGCTTTCCTGTAGAGCTGCTCCTTCTTGGTTTGAGAGCAAGAAGAAATGTTTAGCTGTCCAGCAGTCCTGGGGAGAGGGAGGGTCACGGGTTAGAGCTGGGGATATAACCCCATGCCACAGCTCAAGCCCTTTTCTTAGCGGGGGGAGAGGAGTGACCTGTCCCCACCTGTGGCGCCGGTGGCTTGTGCCGGGGGGAGCAGGATGTGGCCATCCCGTGGTGCTGAGCCAAAATGGAGGTGGGGGGTCTGCCACCTCACCATCTGAAAACATCCCGAGGAAGCGCCTTACCTGATTGCCTCTGGAGTTATTTGCTCGATCTGCTCCTCCTGCAGGTGACACACGTTTTCCCCACCCACCTCCTGCAGCAGGGGCCCGGTCAAGGTGCCCCCCAGGGCCAGGAACCTGCTGAGCAGCTGCTGCTCCTGGGAAACACGGGTCAGGTGGTTGCACACAGGCAGCGAGGGAAGATGCTCCCGGTACTGATGCGTGTGGGTCGCAAAGCCACCATGCCGCCCTCAGGCAGTGCCCGAGCTGGGGCACCGAGGGGCACTGGTTTGGGTCCACCACCCGCCACGGGTTTACCTGCAGAGCCTCCCACTTGCCATCCGCGGGGTCGAGCAGAGCCGAGAGCGTGTCGCTGGATGTCACCGGCCACGAGCTGATCTCCTCGGCCGAGTACAGGCGGGACAGGGGCCCCAACACCTTCAGCTGCTCCTCTGGGATCCCCGACGGGTAAATCTGTAGGACCAGGCCAGGGAGGCAGAGAAGAGGGTCAGGGAAGGGAAAATAAGGCAAGAATGGGCTAAAACGTCCCACTTGGGCACTTCCACCCCCTGTGGGTGGTGCTGCCTGTTCCCGCAGCTGGGGTTGCCCATGTTAACGGGGGGCTGCGCGAGGGCTCCTGCCCCGGGTCACCCATCACCTGCTCCAGCTTTTTTTTCATGACCAGGAAGAACTCCGTGGGGAGCGGCTGTTCCACCAAAGGCTCCAGGTTTGCTTCTAAAACCTCGTTGCTCAGGCACAGCTCAAACTCCTCGCTGCTCTCGTAGTAGATGAAGAAGAGGGGGTCGGAGATGATGCTGGCTGTGATGGGCTCGGACGGGCAGCCTGTGGGCAGGGAGGGAGCATCAGCAGGAGATGTTTCCTCCCTTTCCATCTCACCCTGGTCCTGCCACAGGGTCTTGGAGCCCCCCAGAATTGCCCTGGTGAGCAACCGGGGAATCTCAATAACATGGCTCAAGCCATCCTATGAATCATCCTCCCATGCCCTGGATCTCCAACTGGTGAAGGTGCCTTATTCACTTTCATTCCTTAAAGTTATTCCTGAGGGACCTGATGATGTTTCTGCAGGCCACGTGCGCTTTGTCCTGCTAATGGCAACTCAAAACTCTCCGGTGAAGTAAACCTCTTCCTACGGCACCCGCACGAGCATCCTCCCGTCCTGCAGCATCTTCCCCTGGGGCTGCCCCTGCCCAGGAGTTCTGTTCCCCCGGCTCCCTGCCGGCTGCTGCTGCCATGTCTCTACTCCCAGGTAAGAGCAAACCCCACCGCGTGCTCTAAGGACATTTTTTCCCCAACTTCCCCAGTTACTTTACTGGAATCCCACAGCTTCCTGCCCTGCCCTCACAGCATCACAGAATCTTTCAGGTTGGAAAAGACCTCTAAGGTCACCAAGTCCAACCATTTACTCTGCTCTACCCCTGTCCCCTTTCCTGATGCCAACCACCCCAGGGCCATTTGTGCCTCCCCAGGAGGGTCTGGGCTGGCTGCAGCGAAGGGCAACGCTCACCCTCGGTGCTCCGCTGCAGCCGGGGATGGGACAAAGCTGATGGTCCTGCCAAGGCCCGGAGGAGGGTCAGGGATTTCTCCCGCTCGGCACGTCTCTGGCTGCCGTACGTGGCCGCGATGCTCCTGCCGAAAGCCTCCCGCGCTGCCTGCCGGGGGTGGGGGGTACACGGTGCTGGGTCCTGCAGCCCCAGGGCTGGCCTGGCTCACAGGCAGCTCGCCCCGAGGTCGTGAGGAGGGGGCTCACCTTGGCCACCAAGCTCAGCGTGGTCTGGTTCAAAGCCTGCACGAGCGGCCCCAAATTCCGCAGAGTCTGTAAATCCCAGCTGGAAGGATCCCTGTGGCCGTCGGGAGAAGGAGCAGCTCAGCATCCCCGTGAGTTACACCATCCCTGCTGCTCGACACCCGGCCCCGCGAGAGCAGAGGAAGGCTCCTCACCCGTACACGGTGTCCCCCGTGAGGAGCACGGCGTTGAGGGCGTCCTGCTGGGTCCCCGTCAGCGCTGAGCAGAGCTTCAGGTTCTCCAGGACGCCGGGGTCCGAAGCCGTGATGGTCTCTGGCTCCATGTCGCACACCAACACCCCGAGGCTGCCGAGCTGCTCGGAGCTCAGACGGCTGCTCCTCACCCCCTGCGAGAGACAAACCGGGCATCGGACAAACGCCTGGTGAGGGGTGAGGGACCCTCCCCCAGCTCAGCCCCCGCTCACCAGGCAGCCCCGGGCCCCCCGCAGCAGCCCCGTCCGCTGGGCTGAGCCCTTGGGCAGCAGGTCCAGGTTCCCGCGGGAAGCTCGGGCGTAAAACTCTCCGCAGGTCCCAGCGCGCACCTTGGCCAAGCTGTGGGGAGCGAGAGTCAGCGCGGCGAGGAGGAACGGGCCCAGGGGCTCGTTCTGGCCTGACCTTGCCAAGTTATTTCTTGTGAGCACGGGGAAAGTTTTAAACTGTTGCTCCTTCCTGAGCAATGAGCTGCCCGGGGCTGGGGGCTCCTCTTCCCCTGGGGATGATGTCTCGGGAATGGGACTGGGGTTGCCCAACTCTGTGCACCTCACGCCAGGGCCAGCGGGGCCCCAGCCTGAGAGAGGAGCGGGGTGAGGAGTGGGCGAGGGAGGGCTGTGGGGCTGGCAATGCCCCACGTGGGGCCCGCAGACGCAGGGATTTCTGTGAATGTTCTCCTACATGCCCGGGGTGTGCAGGGGCCACGCCGGCGAGCGCCGAACGGTGCGATCCGGCCCCAAAACCGCGGCCGTGTGCTGCCCTCGATACTCACTCAAAGAAGAGCAGCAGGTCTGGCGGGTACCGGCTGAAATCGGCCGTCAGGTTCTTGGCAGCGAGCAGCCTGGCCAGGCAGGACAGCTGGGCAGAGAGAGGCTCGTCTTGGCAACGCCCTGGAGGTCAGAACCCCCTTTGCCCCGGCACCCTCAAGCTTCCTGTGCCCCATCGGGCTCCGTGGGGTTCCCATCCCCTCCTCCTGCCCCTGCCCACCTGGGCGCCGCTCAGCTCCGCGGTTTTGTTTTGCAGTCCCTGGGCAAAGGCGAGGATGTCGGCAGCGGGCAGGTCGCTGGCGGGGTTGCACTGGAAGCCTCGTGGAACCGAAGCTGAGAGGCTGCATCGGGGATGTACGGTTGAGTTTCGCCATCCTCTCTAGCTCCCCAACACCCTGTGGAGGATGAACCCCCCTCATCGCCTTGTGAAATGCCCGGTCACCCTGACCACGGCTGCGCGGGGTAGGTGGGAATAACAACGGGAGTCGTGAAAATGTCCCCTAAGGCTGGAGTGGTGCAGAGAGTGCAGGCAGGAGGGACCCAGCCTGCCCATCCTAACCCGGGCTTTAGGTGAGGGAGAAACCAGCAGAGCCTGGATTTCAGCTCGGGGGAGGCGCCCGTTTCACCTGCGTCAGCCCCGTAAAAGAGAGGAAATTCTTGGTGTGTTTGCACTTCAACAGAAAACTGATGCAGCTGAAATCCCAGCCCGGGCGCCAGCACCAGAACTGGCTGCGCAAGGCTCTAAATCCTCTCCAGCGCGAGGGAGCTGTCACAGCAGCCGTGACAGGGATGTGGGGAGAAATGCAACATCCAGTCACACCAGTCCCGCTGCCTGCACCACCCCCGAGACCCCCCCGGCTTGTCAGAGACCCCGGCTGCGGCTGGCACTTACTCGGCGTGTTGGGCGGTGGCAGGCAGGACGGCTCCGAGGATCAGGGCAGCCTGGGGAGGAGGATGGGGGATGCTCAGCCCCAGCGAGGAACGGGAAAAAGGGCTTTTAAAGCCAGGGACTGAGCATCAGCTTTAGGGTCCCAGCCCTTGGTTTGGGAGCAGGGCAGGGAGGCTGCTGGGTGAGGGATGGGATGGAATGGGCCAGGGCCATGGGCTGCACCAGGGCCCGGTGGGGAGGTGATGGTTTTGCCTCCCTGGAGCCAAGGATTTGGGGCACTGCGACAGCTCTGCTGGGTCATGAGATTTTGGCAAAGCCCTGGAGTGTCCGGAGCCTCTTGTGACTCACCAGTGCTGCTTTCACCAGCTCTGCCGAGAACCCTGCAACGAAGCGGCAGCCGGTTACAAAACGTCCGTGACCACAAGTACAGGCGGTCGGGGGCTGTTCTAAAGCAGCTCCGGGCTTAAAGTTTGGGAAGGGCCTTTTCTGTGTCAGTTGAACGATGTTTAGTAAATGCTGGTGAACTCTGTCTGGAGAGCAGCCCCCACACCATCCCGCAGCCAGCCCCAGCAGCCCAGGGTGTCTCAGGGCAGGGTTGGAGGATAAGAAGGGATAAATCTGCCCCTGGAAATCTTCCTGTGCAGATTTTTAACTCGATGTCGGCTGGGAAAAGCTCCCGCTGCTCGTGGATGCTGATGGCAGCACGAGGCAGAGCGCAGGGGGTGCCAAAGCCGAGCGGGATGGGAGTGAAAAGCAGCGCGGGCTGGAGCATCCCCAGCGCCGGCGACAAGGAGGGTCCGGGTGCAGGGGCAGCTTGAGGGGAGCAAGGTGGAACTCACAGAGGCAGAGAGCGCTGGCTGCCGGGGCCGCCCGCACCATCCTGCGCCGGGGCTTCGTCCGCAGCGAGGGTCAGGAGACGGGAGTCGTGTCCCACGCCCTGGGACGCGGCCGGGCTGGGGAAGGTGCTGGGCGGTCCCGCAGCTGAACTTCTTGTCGGATGCTGGGTCTGGAGCCGTGGGGCTGGGCGGCTCAGCGTCCTCACCCGCTCTGTGGGTGCCTGCACAAACCCCCCGCAACGCAGGGATGGAGTTGAAATCCTATAGGAGAAACCCCAGAATTGCATTTTTCCAGCTGTTATTGAAAGAAACTCCTCCACACATTGTCCTCTCTGACATCCCGCTCCAGCCTGTGCCCAGCAGGGATGGGTTGCCCTCCATCCCCTTGCTCCGCACCAAACCACACCACCACAAACTGGGGGAAAACCAGTGCAGCCCAGTGGAGGAGCACCAGCAGGCGTTGCCCTCTCCCTGCACCTCTCAGAAACCCCCAGCAGAAAACAAATCCCCGGCTCTAGAAACATCATCGACGAGCAGCTCGGAGCGACGAGCTTAGCGCCCTTCCAACGAACCGCCAGTGATTTATCCGCTAAGGCTCGTGAAGCTCCCGCAATCCCACCGGTGGCCCCGCCGAGTCGAGCCGTGCTCCGTCCCGGGTGGGGATGTGGCTGGGATAAGGGTTCGGCGCCGCTCCCCAGGGGCAGGTGCTCCCCAAGCTGCGCCAGCCGGGGATGGGCTCGGCACTTATCTGCGGCAGGGTGGGGATGGCGCTGGGCGAGCGGGGGTGTGCCGGGGCAGTTTCTCAACAGGGCATTGTAAAGCTGGTTGCCGTCCCGGTTTGGGCTTGGGTTATTTGTGGTTTGTGTTTGTTTGGTTTTTTTCTTCCTCGTAAAGGGTCACTTTGAACTTTGGGGCGAACGAGTTAAAGCCCCTGCTTCGGTAATTTCAGTGCTGCGGATGGAGACAAAGGTCCTCCCGGTTTGTGGAAAAGCTTTGGGCTGCTCAGGGGTGTAATTTGTAGGGCAGCTGGGGTGCAGAGCTGGCGAGTCCTCGGTGTGGGGCTCAGCACCGCTCTGGGAGGTGCTTTCCTCACACTTGTCCCTTTTCCCTTGACCACGGACAACCCCGTTCCCCTTTCTTTCCAGCTTTCTCCCTGCAATTTCTGATCCCGCTCTCCAATGCCATCCAGCTCATGCTGTGAAGGAGGAGGAGACCCAACAGAAAGGATTCAAAACCTTTCTGGGGCTGTGCGATGGAAACCCGGAGGAGCCCGATGCTGCACGGCAGCGAAGGTGTTATCTGAGAGTTTATCCAGGGCAAAGGGAAGGGGGAGAGCTGCTGATCCCAGTTTGCTGGGCTGGCTGCCCGGCTGCACCCCCTGCTTGGCCAGGTTTGGGGGCATCACCCTTCACCAGGGGTCCCTGGACCTGCCCCAGGAGGGTTTGCCATCCCCTGGGTGATCCCAATCGGTGTCCCTGTCCCCCACCGAGCAACCGGTCCTGCAGCACTAAGGCTTGGTCGACGCCCACAGGTGTTTCTGGTTTCTATTTTTGAAGGATTTGCTATAAAAATAGCTCTGGTTGGAGTGGTAAAACTCCAGGAACCTGTTTGCTCAGAGGCTGCTGATGGGGCACAGCCCCTGCCTCAGGCTTGGTGGCCAGAGGTGGCTAGAGCAGGAGGGCAGCGGGTGCATCAGGGCCCCTTTGCGGGTCACCGCGTCCACCATGTCCCCACAAGAGCTTAAAACTGACCCCGAAACCAGCTCAGGAGGAGCAGGCCCAGGAGCATCCCCCCCAGGCCCAAATGTGCCAGGAGGCACCTGCCCGAGCCCTTTTCTTGGGGGCCCTGGCAGGTCCGGGGTGGGTTCCAACTGCATCTCCCCTCCTCTCAGCTGCTTCTTCACCCCTGCCAGGTTTGTAGTCTTAAAAAACCCACAACCCGAAGGCTGCAAATAATTCCTTTGGGCCTTTGTTCACTTTTTGAGCTGCTCCGACCCAAAGAACGACGGCTGATGTACAAGAGTCACGCAGAAATCACGGGTGGTGGCACCTTTCCCTGGGCACCCCCAAACACCAGCAGCCCTGGGGCTGCTCCCCGACCTTCTTGCCAGGGAAGAGCTGCAGCATTTTGAAATGAGGAGTTTTATTTCTGCCTCTGCTTTTCAGTTTGGGACAATCCCAGCTGCTGGTGTTGGCCGGGGTGGGCAGTGGGACAGGGAAGGGCCAGGGAAGGGCTGGGGCAGCGGCATCTGCCCCGGTCACCTCGAGCATCCTTGATGTCAGAGTGACTAAATGCGGGAGGGTTTCTGGACAGATAATCGCAGGGGAAGAGGTGAGGATGGGTGTCGGTGCTCACGCAACAGGTTGGCCAGGTTGGAGCCTTGGGGATGGTCCCGCTGTGCTGGTCGGGGCTCATTCCTGGCAGCCCCCAGCTCCGCGCCGGCTGAGAAAGCAGAGGATGAGATGCGAGATGCGCGGGCAATGCTTTACTACGGCAACGTGCTACAAGAAACGAGGGTCGCTGCAAGCGGTACAGAGCGGCACGGGACACACACCCGCTCACGACCCCACCCCGGCCGAACGCACGAGCGGATTCCCAGACGATGCAGCGAACGGCCCCGTGGCAGGGAGGGCAGAGAGGAGGGAGCTGGGGAACGGCGCCTGGAAAACGCCCCTCTGCAGGGTAAGGAAAACAAGGATTTATCTCCCGTTCCTGCAAGGTTGGGTCAAAGCACAACACATGAAGGCTGGTGGGTGGTGCGGGGGCTCCTGGACACAGCAGGGCGAACACTGGGTGCCAACCTCCCCAGCACGGATGGTCCAGCAGCATCCCCTTGTGTGGGCACTGGCGCGTCCCCGCATCCCAGCCCCGCAGCCGAGGGCGGCACCGTCCTGGATGTGACCTTGTCATGCAGTGGGGACCGTTCCCACGCAGGGACACGCGGAAAGGGAAGGGGAGGCTGCCTCTGACGCTGCAAATCTCCCTCGTAACTCTTCAGGACCTCCCATGCACTGTCACCCACATTTGTTCTTCGGCAAACAGGTTCACGGCGTTAATTTACAGCTTCGGGACCTGCCTTTGGCTGCCCCTCCCCGGCCACTCCTGGGTGATGGGACAGTCAGCTACTGGGAGGAGGGAGGTGGATTTTTCTGCCCCTCCAAACCCAGGGCTGGCACCTGCAGAGCAAGGGATGGATGACACAGTACCCCCCAGGTTTTGGGTGACCCACGTGGTGTGTTCACCCATAGGAAAAGGGCTGTGCTGCTTTGTTCCCCCTCGGGGTAGGAATATTTGCTGCGTGAAAACATTACCGGGTGCGTTTTAAATGGGAAGGGGCTTGTAGGGTGACAGTAACTCTGGGGATGTGCTGATGTGGCCCTGGGAATAACCCAGGGATCGGTGCTCTGAATGCAACAGGCTCCAGCCACCCTGTTCATAGAAACATAGAATAACTAAGGCTGGAAAAGCCCTCTGAGATCATCGAGTCCAGCCTATGACCTACCACCACCACTCAGCTAAACCCTGCCACTAAGGGTTTCCCCCAGCCCAGGGCATTGCCCTGCTCCCCTCATTCCCTAAACCTCCTCCAAGGGCTGCAGAAGACGAGCAGGGTGGGAAGGGGTGAGAAAAGCAGCACCAACACCGGCCTCTCTTCCAGCTCCAACCACCTCTTCGGCTGCTCTCGCTGCTCCAGAGCCCTCCCAACCTGCCCACCCGAGGGACCTGCCCCCGGCGCCCCCAGGCCAGCAGCTGGGACCAGAATGTGACATTAATTCCTCCTCGCCTGGGTAAAGCAGAAAAGGGGCTCGTGTCTTCTGACCTGGCTCAGCAGGGGTGACAAAAGCGGGTGCTAGGGAAAGGCGATGCGAGGAGAAGGAATGATAAAATCTATTAAAAAAGCTTTGGGCTGCTGGCGACCTGACCACGAAAATACTAAAAATACCCTCATTTCCGAGACCACCCGTATTTCAGAACGGCTAAAAAGCTAGATTCTGCTCGTAGAAATTGCAAAAAAAACGACCGAAAATGGTTTAAAATCCATTCGTATCAGCTCAACTCACCTTCAGCAAAACCTTTTAAAAAAATCAAACCGCAGGCGGGCTGCGGCAGGGAGGGAAGCGCGTGGGCAGGACGGGCAGCAGCACCTCCTCGGGGGGATGCAGGGACCTCTCCTGCGCCCACCACACAGCCCAGCTCCGCGGGTAAGACACCTGGGGACACCCCAGAGCTCGGGGGGCCCGGCGGCGCCCCCCAGGCTGCGCTTGAGCCTCCTGCTCTCCCACCGGCCACGCACCGCGTGTGCCAGCGAGCGCAGGATGGAGCCGAGGGAGCTGGGGACGCTGGAGCTGCAGCCGCTGTGCTGTCCCCTCTCTTTGCCCTGTGGTATTTTAGCTCCCTGGCACCGAGGGGTTTGGATTCACCCGTTGTGCTCACGGCAAAGGCAGCATCGGTGCGGCCCCGGCTGCGCCCGAGCCCCGGGACGGGGATGTAAAGCTTTGGGGTCACTCTAAGCTGGTACGTGACACGCTGACTCTGCTGCTGAGGCCTGGAGTTAGGAAAGGGGCGCCCAGTGGCCAGATGGATGATGTGTAGGGTTAAAAACAAAGAAACCCACCCTAACGGCTGCTAAAATCTGCCTAATCCCAGCCCCGGGAGTGAGGGAAGCCATGGCATAGAGAGTGCAGGTGTAGGGCCAGCGCTGGGCTCCGCGGGGACCCACTGGGACGGAAATGGGAGCGTTGGGCTGGAAAACGCAGAGCCGTGGGTTGTGCTCACTCCAGAGCCCACTCGGCCAACCACTGCTCGCAGCGGGCTCGCCGCTCCTCCGGCTCCAGGCTCTGGGCTTCGCTTGCGGCCTCCTCTCCTCCGCCGCCCAGCGCGGCTTCCCGCCTCTCCTCCTCTTCCCCCTTCTGCGACGTCTTGTCCTTCAGCTCTTGGATGGTCTCATCCAGCCGCTGGACGATGCGGTGGGGCGCCCAGTTGGCGTCCATCGCCGGGACGAAGGGGTCGGGCGCGCAGACCTCGATGAGCTCCTTGCCGGTGGGGATGCGCAGGTAGTAGGCGTGGAGCATCATCCTGTAGGGGCTGCTGTCCTTCTTGTGGCTGTAGGTGAAATCCCCCACGATGGGGTGGCCGACGGCGCTGCAGTGAACCCGCAGCTGGTGAGTCCGTCCTGCGGGGAGAGCGGGAGCGGAGGAGTTGGGGACAGAGGTGGAACTGGGGACACCGGTTATCCCAGGATCCCTCCTTGAGGGCACGGCGCTGCGAGGTGCGGCAGATGGAGCTGCTGCAGCACCTCGGCCTCCTTCACCCAACCAGCCTCAGCACCTCGTGCTGCTGGGGACGCGCCAGAGCCTCCCCGTGCCCGTGCTGCCCTGGCCCCAAGCTCCCACCTGTGAGCGGCTGCAGCAGCACCTTGGTGACGGGGTCTCCGCTGTAGGACCCGTGCTCCAGCACGATCAGCTCTGACTGGCAAGGCTTGGGATTTTCACAGCCTGCAACGAGATCCGGAGCGGGGTCAGCTGCCCCCCCAGCGTGGCCTGGGTGCTCTGGGCAGGGCACGGGAGCTGCTCACCCTCCGTCCCGTCGATGCACATCATGTGGGTCATGCCCTCGGTGGTGTTTTTCCCTATGGCGTAGCAGATCGTCATTCGGCTCTGGCTGACGTGGCCCCGGACCTGCAGGGCACAGAGAAGGTTGGCAAACCAGCACTTGCTCCTCATCGATGCCGGGGTGATAGGAGGCAGTGGCCAAGCTGAGATTCTGCAAATGCAGAAGGTAAGTCACAGCGTGTCTTGGGTGGGGAGGATNAGCTGGGCCCAGCCCTGCAGGGGACTGGGTGGGGCGAGCTCACCAGGGCGAGATAGGCTTTGGTCACCAGCCGGTCTTTAAAACACTTGTAGGCGCTTCCCGCCGCCGCTTTGTTGAGCGCGACGCACAGGGCGCCGCTGGTGGAGAAGTCGAGCTGGTGGCAGAACCTGGGGAGGAGGAGACGGGAGGCAGCGGAGCACCCCCAGGAGGAGCACCCCCAGGGATTTGGGCAGTGCCCTCTCGCGGAGCGCCCGTCGGTTCCCCGCCGCTGGCTCACCTGAAGCCGTAGTAGGTGTCGGGGTCGGCCAGCTCGGGGAAGCGGTGCTTGAGCTGGCTCTGCAGGGTCAGCGTCTCGTACCACATCTTGCTGTCGATGCGGATGTCCCAGTGCTTGTTGACCACGATGAAGTCGGGGCTCTGGTACAGGATGGCCAGGTTGTCGATGGTGCCCGGCTCCATGGCCAGCCAGTGCCCTGTGCTCANAATCAGCCCCGCCTCCGCCCCCTCCGGCTGCAAGTCGCATCCAATCAGAGCCTCCTCCGCCCGCGCGTCACAGCCAGTCAGCGTGGGCTCCGCCTCCTCCGCAGCCAATCAGCGCGGGCTCTGCCGTGTGGGCGCGGGCGGCGGGGCCATGGCGGGCCCGGAGGAGGCCGTGGAGGAGGAGGCGGCTGCGGACGCTGCGGACGTGGAGTTCACGGAGCGGTTCGCGGCGGAGCTGGAGCTGCTGGCCGGGATCCCGGGTACCGGGGCAGGGGCTGGAGGGGCAGGGCTGGGAGGAGAGGCTGCGGGAGAGGAGGAGGCGCAGGGCAGGGTTCGGGGGGGGTTGGGAAGCGCCTCCTCACGGACAGGGGGATAAACCCTGGGATGGGCTGGCCAGGGAGGGGGGGAGTCGCCATCCCTGGAGGGGAGACGGACTGAGAGAGTTGGGGTTATTCAGCCTGGAGAAGAGGAGGCTTCGAGGAGATCTTGTTGTGGCCTCCCAGTATCTTAAAGGGGCTACAAGAAAAGCCGGGGAGGGACTTTGCAGGATGTCGGGTAGCGGTAGGAGGGGGAATGGAGCAAAACTAGAGCTGGGGAGATTCGGATTAGACGTTGGGAAGAAGTTCTTCCCAAGGAGGTGGTGAGACACGGGCCCAGGTTGCCCGGGTGGAAGCCCCATCCCTGGCAGCCTTTAAGGCCAGGCTGGCTGGGGCTCTGAGCAACCTGCTCTGGTGGGAGGTGTCCCTGCCCAGGGCAGGGGGGTTGGAACTGGCTGAGCTTGGCGGTGTTTTCCTGACAATTGTCTGGCCCGGGTACCCCACAGATGACCTGTCCCCTCCCGCTGGCCCCTGGGTCTCCCGGTTCCACAGGAGGAAGGAGCCACCAGAGGAGCCCAACCTCATCGGAGGCAGCAGCAGCCCCGGGGCCACCAGGACCGGGAAGCGGGAGCGGGGCAGTGCCCCGGGCACCTCCCCGCCATCGCCTGCAGCGCACAGTAGGTTTGGTCGCACCCCCCTGTCCTCCCAGCTGAGGACCAGCCACCAGCCAACGAGGCTTCTCCTCTTCCTCCTCCTGCTTCTCCTCTCCTGCCTCTCTCAGCCCCAAAGCCCAAGCGGCAGCGCCTGGAAGCTGTGAAGAAGCTGAACTTTGGTGCGGGTGGTGATTTGGCTCCTGATGTCCCCTGGGATGCTGGCCCGGAGGCGCCTTCTCCTCCTCAGGCTCCCAGGTCGGCCACCTTGGACCTCATTTTTAGCAGGGGTGGGGGAAAAGGTCCTTGAACCCCACCTTGAAACCTCCCCTCTGCTGAAGGAACCTGGAGATGAGCGGCATGGCCCCGCTGCAGACCACACCGCCCTCCGAGAAGAAGCGGGTCCTCAAGCGCCCACCCATCCTGGAGGACTACATCAACGTGACGTCCACCCAGGGCACCAGAGTGTTCATGGTCGTGAGGGATGATGCCTCCAGGACAGGCGTGGAGGTGAGGAGGGATCCGAAGGAGGTAGGGAGGGATCCGAAGGAGGTAGGGAGGGATCCGAAGGAGGTGAGGAGGAATCCAAAGGAGGTAGAGAGGGATCTGAAGGAGGTGACGAGGGATCTGAAGGCTGGGGTTGCGTCCCTGAGACCTCCACCCAGCTCAGGCGGGGTTGTTGGTGACGAGCGAGCTGTTGGTGGTGAACATCGATACCGACACCGGTTGGTGCGTGTCCTCTGGTTCTCACAGCTCCCTGATTCCTTGGGCTGGAACGCACGGAGGCCGCTCCACTTGCTGGGGGTGCCTTTCTCCTACCTGAAGGAACAAGTGGATGAGGAGGTATCCCACCTTAGAGCCACCTTTCCTTCTTCTCCTGCCACCCCTGGGCAGCCGCAGCTCTGCCTCCCGAATCCCCGACCACCACCCCCCCCATCTCGCTCTCGTTGTGCTCCAGCGTCGCAGGCGTGTCCTGGAGGCCTCGCAGCAGCTGACGGAGATCATAAACGAGTGAGATGTTGGGACAAAATCCCCCTCCTGTCCCTGCCCCCGTGTCAGGTGCAGCTCCCGGGGTGCTCTGCTGGGGGCCAAGCAGAGGAGCCTTTTTGTGCTCAGTGTCCCCAGTTTGGGAGCTCTGGGTGTCATTCCCAGCCCGACCCGGACTCCCTGGGTGGTTTGGGGCAAGTTCAATCTTTCTTGCAGTTGCCTCGAGAGTGAGACCAGCGCTGAGAGCTCAGAGCCCCACAGGGACAGGGAGCTGGCGGAGGAGGAGGAGGAGTCGGCGCTGCATTGCCTCTGGGTGGACAAGTTCACGCCCCGGCGCTACATGGAGCTGCTCAGTGACGATGTGAGGTGCTAGGGGAAAGGGGGGCTGGGGTTCGGGTGGTCACTGCCCCGTGTCCCTCAGCACCACATCTCCACAGCTTGGAAACCCCTCCAGGGATTGGGGGACCCCATGGGATGGTGGCCACATTGGGAAGGGAAGGCTTGTTCCTACGCTGTCCCAGAGAGATGCTGGGTGGAAATCTGGACAGCGTGTCCCCTGATGGGGGTGATGTGTTGCGTGCTCAAGTCCCCTGGACAGGCACACTCTGCGCTGCCTCCCTGGGCTCGGCTCGTTGCTCTGCAGGCCACTCTGGTTTTGAAGCTGTGAAGAAGAGACGTTCTTCTGTCCTCTGATGGATCCTTCTGAGGTTTGATGGGGTTTCCTTGTTTTCTTGCCCGACGTGCAGTACACAAACCGTTGCCTTCTGAAGTGGCTGAAGCTCTGGGACACGGTGGTGTTTGGGAAGGAGAAGGCTGTGAAGAAAGCCAAGCCCAGCACTGAAGCTCGTCACCCCTTCAGCCAGCCCAAGGAGCAGCAGAGTAAGTGGAAAACGAAGATGCAGCTCACAGAGGAGATTCTGGAGGCCGAGCTGGACCAGCACAAGAGACCTAAATACAAGGTGAGGAGGACAGGAGGATGCTGCCATAGGTCTCTCCATCTCCCAGCGGGCTGACGTTCCCTCTCTGCCGCAGGTAGCCCTGCTCTGTGGCCCGCCGGGCTTGGGGAAGACCACGCTGGCCCACGTCATCGCGAAGCACGCGGGGTACAACGCCGTGGAGATGAACGCCAGGTGAGTCTGCGCCGGCTGCCCAGCCCTTCCTGGCCCCAGCAGCTGGCAGAGGAGGTGCCCATGGCAGAGGAGGTGCCCTGGCAGAGGAGGTGCCGTGACACCACCTCCTGGCACCGGTTTGTCTCGCAGTGACGACCGTAGCCCCGAGGTTTTCAAAACCCGCATCGAGGCCGCCACCCAGATGAAGTCGGTGCTGGGCGCCAACGAGAAGCCCAACTGCCTGATCATCGATGAGATAGACGGCGCGCCTGCGGTAAGCCCGGCCTGCATCTGCCCTCCTGTGCATGGACTGCTGAATTATTGCCCTCTTAGCAGCTTGTCCAATTTAGGAGCGGTTTGCTGCCTCTGAACAGCAAGAGCTCATCCCTTCTGTCCTTCGTTTCTAATATTTTTCCCCCCAAGGCATCTATCAACGTGCTGCTAAACATCATCCACCGGAAGGACGTGGAGGGCGAGGTGGCAGGAGGTGCGGGCCGGAGGAGGCGGCACGAGGGCGGGCTGCTGCTCAGACCCATCATCTGCATCTGCAACGACCAGTTAGTATCCGCTGCGTGACTGGGAGAGCAGACCCCTGCCCCAAGTGAGGAGGCGGCTGCTGAAGAACCCAAGTCNCAGCGGCTCTACGAGGTGCGGTGCGGCCGAGGGCTCCTCTTGCCCCTCTGTCTGGCCGGGGGACCCTCCTTGCTGACCCCCCTCTCGTGCAGATCGCCGTGCAGCAGGGCATGCGGGCGCACACGGGCGCGCTGCTGGCGCTGTGCGAGAAGACGGAGAACGACATCCGCTCCTGCATAAACACCCTGCAGGTACTGGCGTCGCTGGGAGGGCTCTGGGGCACACGGATTTGACTCAGATGAGGGTGGAGGGAGAAGACTGTCCCAGGCAGATCCCTAAAATGTCATCGAATCCCAGACTGGTTTGGGTGGGGAAGATTTGGAGCTCATCTAGTCCAACTCCCCTGCACAGAGCAGGGACATCTGCAACTCAAGCAGGTTGCCCACCCTGTCCCCTGGAGTATTTTTAACCCCAACTGCTCTACAATCAGAGGAGGACCGAGGTGCTGCTGCCTCCAGCTCCCCCAGCACCCGCTGGCTGTTGTGGGCACCCCCTTCGTCCCTGCGCCGTGCCCATCCCTCCCAGCCCCTCGCTTGTGTTGCAGTTCCTGCACGGCAGAGGCCAGAAGGAGCTGAACGTGCAGATGGTGCAGACGATGAAGATTGGCTTGAAGGACCAAAACAAGGGGCTCTTCTCCATTTGGCAAGAGATCTTCCAGCTCCCAAAGCTCCAGAGGTAAAAGGTGTGGGGGGGTTATTAGGTCCTGCGGTGGAAAAACCTGAAAGGTCCTGGAGAGCTGCTCTGCCCTGCAGCAGACCCAGCTTCAGCAGCAGATTTGTGTGGCCAGACGCTCTTTGACCATTCTCTTTAGCGCCCAATAATTTGTCACTAGTATTGCCTTCAGTCCAGTTCACAAGGCTCCAAATATTCCTTGCTGGTCTCTGGTCAGTGCCAGGCCACCCTGAGCTCTTCTCTTTGGGCTCCCCCCAGGCACAGGATAGGAATGGACCCCACTTTGCCAGCCCAGCTCCTGGTGGGCAACGAGGACCTGTCGCACCTCGGGGGATCAGCTGCCTTCAGCGCATCCTCCCACCGCTTCCACCGCATCCTGCACCTCGCCGTGTCCTCGGGGGAGCAGGAGAAGCTCGCCCAGGTAGAGCCGGACCCCTTCCTCTGCTGGGTTGTGCTGGAGCTGAGCTCAGCGGGGTGCTCAGAATCCCAGCATCTTGCTCTGACGGGACCATCTGCCTGGCCTTGAGCCATCTCTAATCCTGTGCCCACTTCCAGGGTCTGTATGAAAACTTCCTGAACATGAAGCTGCGGGATTCCAGTTTCAGCTCGGTGTGCTTGGCCCTGGAGTGGTTGGGCTTCTCCGACCTGCTGAGCCAGGCTGTCCTGCACGGGCAGAGCTTCCAGCTGATGCGCTACCTGCCCTTCCTGCCCGTGGCTTTCCACCTGCTCTTTGCGGCCACCAACATCCCGCGGCTCTCCTACCCCAGCAGCCAGCACGAGGCAGGTCCCAGGGAGGGCAGGGTGGCTCCGGCTCTTACCTGCCGGGCGGCTGCGGCTGAGCCATCCCTCCCTTCTCCCCCCAGGCCCTGGCCAAGCTGAACCACATGCAGAACCTCGTCATGTCCATGGTGTCGGGGGTGACGCCCGGTGCCCGCAGCCGTGCGGGGCAGCAGGCTCTCATCCTGGAGGTGCTCTGTCTGCTGCTGGACATCATCGCCCCAAAGCTCCGACCGGTGAGTGCCCTCTCCCTGCGGTGACCGGAGTCCTGCCTGGGTGATGTGTCCCCTCTGTGACCCCTACTGAGGGCTGGGACACGTCTCCTGCGCTGCAGCACCCCGGCTGAGCTAGCCCGGAGCTCTGTCCCAGATTTGGGGTTGCTCTGACATTGCAGCTCATGCAGATGTCAGAGGGAAGCTGGGGACGCGGCTGCTGGATGTGGGGGGAGTGTCCTGCTCCTCCTGGACCTTGCTCTCTGGGAGCAGGGAGCTGCTGCCATCTCCTTCCAGCAGCTGGATCATGTGTTTGCCTTGGGTTCATTAACCCTCCGGGCTGCCCGAGAGGACTGCCCCTGCTCTGTGAAGTGTGTCCTGAATCGGAAACTAAACTTGGTCTCAACTTGTGGGTATCAACTGTCCCTTCTCGTCGTAAAGTAGAGAGAAGGAAGGAATTGGTGCTGAGGGTGGGGAGA
>WEIS01005097.1:2191-14407 GCA_013389965.1 Todus mexicanus | reverse complement strand
ACTAACAGCTCGACAAAAACTTCTGGCATCCTTTTCTTTGAAAAAAAAAAATCTCATTTTAACCTTAGATTCAGTTAGCTGCCTTTTAGTGCTAACTGAGGAAACAGAATCATGGCAGGGCCTGGCTGAACTCATACAGAGAGTTGCTACTCTGGCCGTCTTCAAGTTCGTCTTAAAGATGAACTTCTGGGATCACACTGACAATGAATCGAGCTGACTAGTCCATAAACTTGTTTACAATTCTACTGTTGCCAGTCCCCCCCTGTTCTGTGTGGCTGTCAGTCTGCCCCCTGTCTTTAAACCACAAAGCCACAGAATATGTCAAGTTGGAAGGGACCCATAAAGATCATCAAGTCCAACTCCATCGTGTCCCAGCAGGAGAAACTATTGTCCTTGAGTCACTGGAAAGCAACCAGGAAAACCACTTTAATTCAGTCATCCTGTAGTTAATTTCACTGAGAGGTCCTCCAGCACCAAGCCAGAGCTGAACGTCTGTACACACAAGAAGAGCTTCACCTACAAACAAGGGGCTACAAGATTTTCATTTCCTTTTATTCAGAAAGAAGCCTTTAAAACCTGGCAATCTAAGCCCCTCAAGCTGGTAATGTCTTCAATAACTAAGCAGGAATCTGCACCCACCTCCTCACGCCATTACTCAGCTCCCGTACACTACAACCATGCACGTGACTGTTCTTCACGTGTAACCGCAGTAAACGGCTGCAGACTTTTCCAAACGGATCTGTAACGTGCTCCTCGTACTTACTGCTCCTAAGAACTGGTACCTACACTTCTTCCTTTATTCTCCATTGAAACCCCAAAAGAAATTCAGCAGTGAGAAGACAACAGCGCTGCCCAGCTCTTTAAACGCAAAGGGATAGAGGTTCCAGCAGCGAGACCGTACCCATACAATTGTCCTTTCTTCACAACTATCAAGCAAAACAAAACCGGCCAGAAGCTGGTGACTATCCCAGTAGAACAACTCTGCAATTTGTCTGGCTCTCTGTAATTGCCAGCTCAATGGTGTGGATGATGGAGGGTGTAAAAGAGCAGGAAACAGCAGTGAAGACACCAGTCAGGGGAAAGAAAACCCCCCCCTCAAGCTCCTGCTTTCTCTGCTGACCCTCTGGTGTATCTGGTGCAAATCTGTAAGCCTCTAAAGCCTTCTGCTTTGCTCTCTTTTGGGAATACTCTAGGGAAGACTTCCCAAAGCGCCTGAAAAATGTATCCTACACGAGATAGATCACAAAGTGATCCTTTGTGATACAGATTCAGGAAACCACAGGCCAGTCAGCCTCACCTCAGACCCCAGTTCTACCTTGTAACTTGTTCCTGCCAGTGGTACCCGTCAGAGGTCAACGCAGGCGCCAAGACTGCTCAGTGTTCTCATTTACAGCCTGGACAACAGCACAACTGCACTCTCAGTAAGTTTGAGGGCGATGTGAAAACGGATGGAGCGGGGAGAATACGTTGAAGGGCAGAGCTGCCACTGACAGGGACCCTGATGGGCTGGAGAATGGGGCCAACACAAGCCTTGGGAAGTTCAACAATGACAAATGCAAAGTCCTGTGGCTGGGATGGAATCATACGGGCCGGGCGCTCTGTGGTGATGCAGTAGCTCTGCAGAAAAAGACCTGGGGGTCCTGGTGGACAAGTTGAACACAAACTACTGCTGCAAGGGTGTGCCGTTGAGAGCTCGCAATACGCCGGCAGGTGCTGTCAAGAGCCCAGCCAGCAGTTCAAGCACTTACTCCCCTTTGTTTAGCACTGGTGAGGTCACATCTGGATGCAGCATCCAGTTTCAGGGTCCCCACAATACAAGAGAGATGTCAACTAACTGGAGACAGTCCAGAGCCACTACGATGGCTGAGGAATAGGAAAACAATCAACAAGGAGAAGTTGAGGGAACTGGGTTTGCTTAGCCTGGGAAATGAGAAGACCGAGAAGGGATCTAACAGCAGACTTCCACTATCTAAAGAGCTGGGGAGAGGGGGAGCCACGAAGAAGATGGAGCCAGACCTTTCTCAGAGGTGTACAATAAAAAGTAAAGAGGGAGCATTCAGTTTAGTGCAGCAAGGGGAATTCTGATGGGAAATAAGGAGAGAAGACTTAATGAAGAGTGGTTAAGTACCAGAACACGGGCCCCGAGATGCTGTGGTCATCTCCATCCTTGAAGATTTCCAAAACTCCACAGAATAAAGCCCTGAGCACTGATCTAATTTTGACACTTGTCATGCTTTGAGCAGTGGTAGGACTAATGACCTTCCGAGGTCCCTTAGGACCAGGAATCCCTGCAGTACAACGTGATTCTTGCTCACCTGGCCTGCATCCAGCCTTTTGGCCAAAGGGGCTTCACCTCTCCATCTAGGAAGGTCTTCACATAATCCTCTAGAGACTGAGCCTTATTCTTGTCAAGGCCATAACCATCCAACTTAATCTTCACCAAGTGGCAAAGCAGCTCCCTGAAGAACAGGAAGATTTCAAATAGAGTTACACGGATTCATTTCCCCAGTTGGAGGTCAGTCTGTTTATCTAGGGCTGGATAAATGCGCTGAGACACGCCTGGCTCTGCGCAACCCCTCGCTAATAAAACTGACCCTGCGCCACCTCTGCGAGAAAGAGGAAGGGAAAAGCAGGTTCCTGGCTCTGCCTGTGCACTCACAGCGACACACCAGGGGAGAAAAGCCTTGTCATCCCTTCCCATTTCCACCTCCTGAAACAGCAGAGGTAGTAAACCAGTGCCAGAATTACAGGCGTCATTAACAACAGCAGAACTGAACCTCTCCGCAGAGCTTTGTGCTAAGCGGCAATGAGAAGGCAGGAAATGAAGCTTGCTTTGATCTAAATGAACCAGCCATCTACAGAGCAGCACCCCAATTTGTTACAGAGTAAAACGAAGACGACAGTAGGATTGATTCTCACATCATCCTTTGCCACTCTCCCCTTTTCCTCTGCAGTCTGGCCCTTGTCAGACCCCTGGGGCCCAGGGGCAGCAATCCCTGTTACCGTTAACGGCTTCCACAGTCACAAATCTAGTCTTGTGAAGAGCCTAGCCTGTAAGATTTCAGCAATTCAGTTGAGCTCGTTCTTCTCCTAAAGATCTGTCCCTCTCTTTTGGCCTCAGCACAGAGGCTTCTCAACACTTCTCTCTGAGTTGGTCTGTGTCTGCAATCAGCTTAATTTTGCAGTGTATATAGGGGTGAGATATAATAAATGCAGTAACGGCTTCCACAAAGAGCACAGTCTGCCACAAACCTCCAGGCTGACTGCAACTACAGATGATCAGCACCGCTCTGAAAATGAAATACAAATACCAAACCGCTTCACATCCAACTGCATGGCCCATGTCAAACCACAGGTTCACTTAATATCTAACTCATACAAACCTGATTTCATCATTCCATTGAAATTTCTTCCGCGGTCCTGTGACACGCTTCCCTCCCTTTTCTTCGTCGTCATCATCATCAGAACAAACTCGATCACGCTGGTCTTTGTCCTTTTCCTCTTCCAGCATCCTAAAATGAGACAGAGATGATGGAGAAGTCATTGCCCTAGAGATTCAAGGACAGGATTGAGTCTCTGTGAATAATGCTGGTTAGAGGTCTCGAGGAAGAGGGTCTAAATCTCTTCCTTAGGCTGCTCGTTGAGCTAAGTGCTCAAGGTTAAGAGCTCTCCCAATCTTGTGGCCACGGGACTAATCCAGCCTCGCTATTCTCAGGCTGCCATGTTCGTAAAGACAGGCCCACACAGAAGTGAAACACCTCAGCCTAGTTCTGGTCCCGTCAATACTGCTGGAGTTGGCACTGCCACAGAGAGCACAAAGAACACAAGCAGCTTAATTAGGCCAATTAATGCCCGTTAGCAATTCATGACTGCAGAAATAGGTGGTAAACTTCATGAGAGCAGCTCACAGGTCACTGGGAGCCTGCAGAGAAGAGTTACAGATGCACAATGAGTAAACGAGGAGCTTACTTGGCAAACTTGGCCTGAGTATGGGCTTGGCATTCCTCCTGGTACTTGGCCATCTGCTCTGGCATAGCCCTTCCAATGGCTTCCTTCAGCTTCTGCAGAGGTTCCTTCAATCGGCCACCCTACAGCAATCACAGAACAGTCTGAACTTCCACACGGTGTGTTCCAGCCGAGACACTCAAATCTGGCAGGTCAAAACCTGACAAGCTCTGAGCCCACACCACCAGCTGCGGTGCCTGATCCACGCTCAGTGGAGGACACCACCACACCAGATAGACGTGGAGACCAGAGGCAACGTGCACACGAGACAGGGTTGTGCTGCCAAGCTCACTCACCTGCTCGTAGAGATAAAGCTTACGGGCCCGCTTGACCAGAGTGTCCTTGCTGCACGGGAAGAAGGCAGCCAGGTGGGCGTACACCCCTGACCGGACCTGGCTGTTCAGCTCCCGGGTCTGCAGCTCGATGCTGAGGAACGAGACAAACACAGCATTGAGCTGCAACCTGGGAGAGGTTCTCTAAGCAACACAAATGCAACATGGGGAGCTGGAGGCTGGGAGAAAGAAGGACGAAGCACAAGCTGAATGACATGATGGTTCTTGAGATTTTAGAAGCAACAGACTCAGGCTCCTTATCCCAACCTGTGCCTTTTAAGCTAGTTTCAGAGTATCTGGAAAAGGAACAGGATGTCAGTAGGCTCATTGACTCTGTGGTTCCTCCCGGCAGCTGAAGCGCAGGAGCGTCGGGCAATGAAACAAGAGGTACACGCTGCTTGTGTCAGATACCATGGCAGCCTAAATCAGGATAACATAGAACCAAACTTCATCCCTTGGGCTTGGACTTCCTTCCCACTGAGAAGGTTAGAGAGGGCAGCGCGTGCCAAACCCATCTACACAGTTGTATATAACAGAGGAGCCCAGCTTTTTACACCACCACTCGGCATCAGTAACAGATTTTACAGCAAAGCCACACAGAAATCTACCCAAATCTCTTCTGAACGTGCTTAAAGTTATCCATTTGACAACAGATCAGGCCTGTTGGTGCAGTCAGCACTGGAATGTTGGAAGGTGGGGATCACCACTTGAAACGAGAGGGAAACAGACTCCCAAACTTCCCTTTGGCAATTCCCTTCAAGCGCCTTGATAAACCTTAATGAAATTAAAGCCTCTGTGCAAGTATCATTATGCGGGCGATGATCACAGAGCTGCGCGCATTCATCAGCCTTCTCCAGGCGCTGGGAGAAGAATGAAGCCATTATCCACGGCTGCGTGGAGCATCACTGGCATTCTGTAATTGGGGGACTCGAGAACACAGGCTAGTAATGGAGTTCCTCCAGTTTGCACAGAACGCCAGTAAAACACAGCAGCCTTACCCCAGCTGCAAAATACTCCACAAAGCACGTAACGTAAATAGCAAAGAACACGCCTGACATCTCCAACAGCAAGCAATTTACTGCTCTTGGATCAAGCTACAGCCACAGGTCAAGTGACTAAATTTCAGCACACAGACCTGAAGCATCATCTTGAGAACAGCAGGCCCAGATCCATCCCCTCCAACACTCTCCTACCCCAGCTATGCATCCTATTTCAACTGAAAACTATTTCTAGGAGACTTCCATGTTACCCTAGGCATGTTCTGAGGGGAGGACCTGTGTAAGGACACCCTCACAATTCCTGCTAAAGCTGCTCCTGAAATGACCAAAAATGCTCTGCCTAACATTCTCTTTCCCACTCTTCTCCTCTGGCAGCACTTACTCCAGTATGATGTTGTTGATATCCTGAGTGAAGAATCTCTGTTTGCCTTCTCCCTCTGCGGCTCTGGCAGCCTAGAAATCAGCAGATAACACAAGTCACCATCAGGTCACACATTCAGACAGGCACCAGCAATCAAGGGTATTTTTTAACCACTTCAGAAACACTGTAAAACAGGACACAGTTTTATTTCATCAAGCTCTACACCAGCTACCTGCTGAAGGTAGGCTAAAAGCTGCCGCAGTCAACGGACAGAAGAGAGATTGTGTCCTCTCCTCTTAGGCTTCCTCAGTTCCAGTCCAACCCTGCCATCTGAACTGGTAAGACCATGTCCTGCCCATAGACCTTCCCATTCTGTTCACAGAATCCCAGCATGGTGAGGGTTGGAAGGGACCTCTAGAGATCATCTGGTGCCAGCCCCCTGCTCCAGCAGGGTCACCCTGAGCAGGGGGCCCAGCATCGCAGTGTCCAGGCGCGCTTGGAATCTCTGCAGACAAGGAGACTCCACAACCTCTCTGGGCAGCCTGGGCCAGGCTCCAACACCCTCACCCCAAACAAGTTGCTCCTCCTGCTCNGAAAAAAAACCCCAACAACTCTTGCTCAGGAAGCTTCCTGAGCTATGACTGTAGCACGCACAGCACTGCCCCAAAAAAATCACACCCATGAAAAAATAGGTCCATCGGGAAAACAATTCCAAGAGATGAAGGAGATAGTAGAAAATTTCCAAGTGGTTTCAGTCTCTCTGGGGATCCAAACAAGACTGGGATTCACAAGACACCACATCAAGTGAACAATTCCTTGCATGGGAAAGGAGACCAGGGGAGAAGGGTGTGATTTTGAAATCCCCTGATTTAATAGTCCAAGGTGGAGGCTGGTAAGAGACAAATTGATGCCCGGAGGGTGTACATTCCTCCCTGTCAGCAGCAGGCCACAGACAGCTGGTGATATCAAAGGAGAAGGCACAATGCTAAAGAGAATCCTCCACAGGACAATTCTTTTAGAAAGGAGAGAGTTAAATCAGTTCAAGGAGAAGAAGAAATGCCCGGAGGCTCCATTTAGCTCGGGAGATGCTCCCACCTGCTGGCATGGAAGAGACCTGGCATCTTTTCATTCCCACTCCCAACAGAGCTCATGTCCCAAACTCCCAGCAGAGGCTTCAACTGGTTAAATCTGGTATTTCTGCTCCTTGGTTTATTTTCTTAACACGCACAGTCCAACAACAAGAGACAGCAGCAGGAAAATCCAAGCAGAAAAAAAGTCTGCGAGTAATCAGCGTCTTGCAGCAACACAACAATTAACTGGGTATCACGGGAGCCACCATAACATTCCCCTTGAACTCGGAGGGAGCTCAGCAACAGCTGTTTCAGGGGTTTCTGTTAACAGTCTGAATAGCAAGTAGCAACATCCACCAAGAGCCCGTTCTTTTTATCAGCTGTGACAATGCTTTCTGCAATTCCTCCTCCTCCTCTTCCATCTGCTCACCGCCACTATACCCACTTAACATTCCTCGGCAGAGCGCAGTTATCTTTAACAGAAGCTTATCTTTAGTAACAGGAGTTATTAAGTAAGAGAGGCTCAAGTGCCAGGTGCTCCAAACTGATGGGCCCCAGAAGGCAGAACACGCAGCACCACAGAGCTCTAAGAGCCCTGTTTATGTCTTAAAAAATCAATGTTTATGAACAATGCTGGTAGCAGGAACAAAACATCTCAGCATTTGGTGACAACCCTCACACCAGAGAAGCCTCACAGCAAGTTTGAAAGCGCCCTTCTCTGCCACGCCAAGAGAAGGATCTCTGACCAGCACCCAGTTCTGCTCCAGAACTGCTTTCCAAAGCATGTAGCAACAGTTTGGAGAATGTAGGTGAGTCCCACAGGAGTGCAGCTACTAGTGAAAATCCACACAATCCACACAGGCTAAGGATTGAGAGTAGTCCTCAAGAGAAAAACTTGGGGGTGGTGCTTGATGAAAAGCTCCACATGAGCCAGCAATGTGCAAGTGAGGCCCAGAAAGCCCCAACCATGTCCTGGGCTGATCCCCAGCAGCGTGGGCAGCAGGGCCAGGGGTTGGGGGATCCTGCCCCTCTGCTGCCAGGGCTCTGGGGAGCCCCCCCTGCAGGGCTGGGCCCAGCTCTGGAGGCCTCAGCCCAGCAGAGACAGGGACCTGGTGGAGCGGGGCCAGAGGAGGCCCCAGCAATGCTGGGAGGGCTGGAACCCCTCTGCTGGGAGGCCAGGCTGGGAGAGCTGGGGGGGTTCAGCCTGGAGAAGAGAAGGCTCCGCGCAGACCTTCTGGGGGCCTCTCAGTATCTGAAGGGAGCCTACAGGAAAGCTGGGGTGGGACTTTTTAGAAGGTCTTGTGGTGACTGGACAAAGGGTAATGGCTACAAACTGGAAGAGCGAAGATTTAAATAAGGTATTAGGAAGTTCTTCACTCTGAGGGTGGTGAGACACTGGCACAGGTTGCCCAGAGAAGCTGTGGATTCTCCATCGCTGGATGTGTTCAAATCCAGGTTTGACAGGGCTTGGAGCAACCTTGTCTAGTGGGAGGTGCCCCTGCCCATGCCAGGCAGGTTGGAACTAGATGATCTTGAAGATATCTTCCAACCCAAACCATTCTACGATTCTGTGATTCCACAAAAGACACGGGATCACCCTTCTAGAAATTAATATATTCCACTCTCTAAGTATCAGCCCAACACTAAGATGTTAGAGACGGGTAAGGACCCCACTGCCAGTGATGCAGCTCCAATGGGGGAGCTGACAAAATGTACCCATGCTTCAGCGACAGCATCTGCCTGCTTGGGCCATGGGAAATGGCTCCAAGAAATCCTCAAGCCCCATCTACCGGGCTTTCTGCGCCTTCTCACACTGCAGAATAGGTAACGCCTTCCAGCTGCACCCGCTTATTTGAGACCCAGAACACAGCGTGCCACGTCACAGGTGCTGTCCTGCCCATCACCACACATTAAAACTATTAGGGTGGAATTTGTCCTTCAGCCTCATTAGTTCTCATTTTAACTTCATTCACGTTAAATTGACTTAGGAAATTACCTCTTGCATCAGGCCCGGACTTTGGCAAGAGAGGTAAGGAATCCACACCGACAAGAAGTGTGACACTGAGAGCGATAATCAGGAGATAACACAGCCAAGGACTTTGGCACTACCTGACATCCGGGCACTCAAGACGGTGACTTGGCGATAAAACTGGGTGACATAACAAGTGTGATCCCACGTGGCCCCGTGAAACTCCCCCAGCGGAGCGAGCTCTGTCTCTGGGTAAAGCTGGACAAGCCCTGCAGAGCCGTCCCCGAGCCCCAGCCCCCCCACAATCCTACTGCCCCGCCACAAACAGCCATACCTGAGCCAGCTCTTTGATGCGTTTCTCCAAAGGGGCAGGCAGGCCTTCGGGGAGGGACGGCGGCTGCTTGAAATCCTGCTCCAAGCCCATCCCGACAGGATCGCTCCCATCCTCCACATCAGGAAAGGGACTCCCTTCCGGGGACTCACTGAGGAGCCGCTCCAGGTCAAGGTCCGTTAGCGAGTCCATGGCCGTGGCTGCCTGGAGCAGGTCGTTATCGCTGGCGTGGCCAAAGAGCGAAAGCAAAGGGTCAGGCATTGCGTCCGCCTCCCTTGGGGCTGGAGGTTCTGCCGGTGAAGGAGTCCCCGCTTTCTGCTCTTCATCTTTTTTCTTCTGAGCATCCTTCTCTTTCTGAAACTTCTTCAGCATCTCCTTGACGCTAAGAGCACCAGAGTATTTCTTCTTCTTCTTCTCTTTACTTGCATTTAACGCTGTAAAGCTGTAAACAAGGGATGGTGGAGGAAAGGGAACCGAATACAAGATGAAGGGGAAAGAGATGAGGATACCTTCATCCCAGTTCAGTTCAGCCATAGCACCATAGCACCCTAGAAAGTCTTAGCCCCTTAACCAAGTACTCCAGCAAAACTATTCTATGGCCTCTTAAGGTCTTATGATCCCACTGCTTGTTCAGCCTGGAGAAGAGGAGGCTGCCTTTCCTCACTGCTGAGACAGGATGAAGCTTAGACCACCTCCACCAAGTTATGCTCTTATTTAGCGATGTGCATTATTCCAGCAAGACTGGGAAACACAACCAACCAGTGCATAGGAACTGAAGCAAGAAAGAGTTAGCGTGACGGCAGCTGGAAGCTTTTTGCCTGTTAAAACCAGGAGAGCAAATTCCTTTTCTTCTGGCTCTCCAATATCTGTTCCCACTGGCAGTGCCTAAACAGAGCTCTGAGAAACACCGACATTGCAGCCAGCTCTGCCCTGCTCTGCTCGGACACTCGCTCCGGAGCCATGCTCCTTCCCTAATTGCCAGCTGCCTTTTTTTCTCCCACAGCAACAGGGGGTTGACCTGCTGGTGTTTATGCAGCCACCCCCCACTACACCAGTTACCAAATGCCACCTGTAACCCTGAGGCAAGGTGTCAAGCAGCGAGCATTCCCTCCCTCTCCTTACCCAGCTTTTGCAAACTTGGACTTTTTGGATTTCTTTTCTTTGTCGTAAGAATCATCTTTCTTCTTCTTCTTCATTTTTTCTCCTCCATCTTTCAACTTCCGCTTCTGGAGAGGATTAAAAGCGGGTCACAATCAAAGAGTCTCACGGAATTGGACCTGCACCCCCAGAGCCATTCTAGGCCCTCTCCCAAGAACCTGAGAGCACCTCCTTCCCCAGTGGATACATGAATCCAAACCCAGCACACCAAGCTGCTACACTAGAGACGATTCCATCCAGAAAGGGGAAGGGGCTCCAAGTGCTCCTGCTGCTCCCCCTTTTAGCTGCCTCGCTTTGGCATCACGAAACCCAGGCTGTCTCCAACAGCCATTGCCACCCAGGAGGAGCACCAGTTTCCCAGCAGTTTCCAGCACACTTCAAATGAGAAAAAGAAGAACCCTCCAACAGCTCCTGGCATCCCCCTAATGCTAAGCGAGTTTTCAGGGTGACAAGCAGCTGCTATTACCTCTACTCTAGGAACCAGGCAACCCCCCCAGAGTCTCCTCCACAGAAGACATGCTTCATTTTACCATCAAACACAGGGAGGAAATGGGATTTCGAGTGCTCATCCCTATTCTGCTCACACCAATTCACAAACCTCTGTCTGCCTCGAACACCAGCACACTTTTCAGGCAGCAAAGCCACCGCGCTCTAACAAGGGAAATGCTGGGGAAAGCTGGTCTGCTGACCTTGGCACACTTCTTCTTCTTCTCTTTAACATAGTCATCCTCAGAATCAGACGCTTGCCGGAATTGCAGCGTTCCTGAGTTGATGTAAAACCCTCCATACTTCGTAGTAAGAGAAGCCGGAACAAGCTCGTCATACTGCAAATAACAGAGAACAATCTCTTGGTGCTGTGGCTTTGACACTTTATCCTGTAGCCGAGCTGCTTGGGGAATGGAGTGGGACTTCCACTCCCCCAGGAACAGATGGGGCTGTGGACACGCCTGCCAACCAGCCCGTTCCTGCCACGTGGCTGCCCCAGGATCTCTTTTCCCCATGCCCCACATGCTCCTGGCTCGTGCCCAGTTCAGGTTCTCCCCCTGTGCCAGTTCAGCCCCTCCAGGCTGCTGCCTTCAGCCCCCTCCCGCCTGCCCCAGTACTCACCGCTTCAGAGTTATCGATGAAGGAGTCGGATTCGTCATATCCATACCCCATATCAATCAGGTCCTGGATACGGTCCTTTCTCCGTTTCTTGCCACCCTAAACAATAAAAGATGGACAGCGTGTTCATCTTTCTTTTCCAGTTACCACAAGAATAGCCCCGATGTAGGACACTGACGTTGGCTCCGGTACGCAAAAGGGACTGAGCTCTTCCCCGCTGCACCAAACCAGCACTAACTCCCATCAGAGCACTCTCAGGAGAGCGTAAATCCAGTTTTAGGCCTCGTCACACAGAACCAAAACCAGCGCAGCCAAACAAAACCAAACGTGACCTGCCAGCCAGGCTGCCTTTGTGCCAGCAGAGTCCAGGCTGCACTGGGTCTGCACCCCTGCCACATTTGCTCTTCCGTAACCGCTACGCAAACTGGGGACTACGCGCATCAAACACCCGCAGCGCATCAGGTGACCCACAGGTCACGTTCCTATCGCAAGGCAGCGGAGCAGCTCGCTGTCCAGAAGTGCCAGCTGTAAACCAGAAGGTCATTTTATCGTCTTCGACAGAAACAAAGCGAGAGGAAGAACAGAAAGGCAACGGGCAAAACAAATCAGCGTCGCGCACGCTCCCCAGCGCAGCGGACTCACCACGAAGCCGCACTTAAGAGACTTGATAGATCACGTCGCGCCACAGCCACAAGGCCTCGGAATTCATTTTCACTTAAGGAAATTAAAATTTCTAATTTACAGTAAGTTATTTGCTGCTACAAGTGCAAACGTCGTTGACTTTAATCAGACTTGCCTGATTTCAGAACACGTCTGAACTATTTTCAGCTCTGAGACAGCAGAGGAACGTTGAAAACAGCACTTTACAGCCAAGAAAAAGGATGGGAG
>WEIS01005094.1:3366-14313 GCA_013389965.1 Todus mexicanus | reverse complement strand
TGTCTTCTGAAGTGCTAGCTGAGATAATTTGAAGAACTACTAATTATATGAGGTACATGCTTTGAATTCCTCAGTCTGGGATTCCCATAGCAATAGAATCTTGGTTTTAATTCTCATTTCAGCAAACTCTTCGCTTTTATGCTATCCTTGCCATTTCTCATTTCCTACACATTATTTTGGGAGATACTTTGTAAGATATGACTTTGAACAGACCTCTGTACACCTGTGCTTTTGGAGGTGTAAAGAATCCTATAGGGGTTTTCCTGTCCTTTGAAATCAGCTGGATTATTTTGCTGGAAAGAGATGCAAATATCTCCCTTTGTAAAGTATGAGATCTGTGTGAGGTATATTTATATTCATATAGTTATCTCACATAAGGGTTTTTATCTTCATGTTGAAGATAAAATAACTGCAAGTACAGCCACCAGTTTTGTGAGAGCAAAATTGGAGGCTGGATTAAATTCTCAAAGGAGTGGTGTTGAATAGGTAATCCAAGCATTTCTTTCTATCAGGAAACACAGATAACCAGGAAGGTTGGTGGAGAAAACAATGAGTCTGTTTCCTCTTATTTGAAAAACTCTTGATTAAATGGATAAAATTTGAGAACAGTTTGTGACAACTAAGCTTGTCTCACCTTAGATAGACACGATATTTGTCTGGGAAAGAAAATGATGGGTTTGTTGTGTGTTTTTTCTTGTATAGCTCTGTGGAACAGTGGTAACACGTACTGGAAACATTAAGGGGTAAGTAATAACCTTTTTACATCAGTTCTAGGTCTGTTACTACTGTATTATTTTTAAGGAGGCCGCTCTGCTTTCTGTAACGTGAGTGTTGTAAGGTTTAAAAATAAAAAAAATACTGAACTATATTGATGTTCATATGAAAGTCTTGTCTTCATTCTTCTTAAATTATGTTATAATTCTGTCTTCATCAAATTTTACTGAATTGTTTTTGTGATTATTTCCAGGCTATCTAAACAGGACTCAAGATTCTTCTACAGGAATATATCATTATTCTTCCAAGTGTATTGGCACTTGCATTCATCTTCCAAATCCTGAGCCACTTGTTTTATGTCAGCTGTACTGTAAACCCCAAATGTACTATTGAATGTTATACCATTAACTGCTGTACGGAATATTTTGCGATCAGGGCACTGCCTCTTAAATACCACTGTTCAAGGCTTGAATTAAAATGGTTTTTGTTTTTTACTTTTTTACACTGGGCTTTCTACTATACATCAAGGTATATAAATTAATGAGATTAACAGCCTTTGCCTAGAAATCCTTTGACAAATGGTCCAGTTCTTATCTTAAATTGTTGATTTGTGTTAAATACAGTACATACATGTTTACATAAAAATACATTTTGTATACAGAGACTTTTGTATATACATTTTTCTTAAAACTTAAGTGTTTAGTTAAGATTTTAATATTGTATAATCTTCTTCACAAATGAATCTACCAGCATGACCAGTGTTGCTATTTGGTGCTCTTGAATGACCACTTTGAGCTAAATTTGAAGTGTAATGGGATCTACGGTGTCTCTTTGTGTCTCTGAAAAGTTCAGTTGCAGTTTTGTTTTCTCCCTCTTTTTAAAATTATTTAATATTTAGTGGGTTTTGCAGTAGAGACCTCAAATGGACTTGTTGGAGAAGTTTGTTTTGAAACTCTTTTGGGTGGGAGGGTTGGGAGTGTGTGTGATGCGTAACATAGCAAAAAAGCTAAGCTTTCTAGAGTTCAGTAGTACTCAAAAAAGAGCATGACAGACGTCATATGTTGGTGATTTTTAGAATGCTTTACATTCTCTGTCTTCCTTTTTTTCACTCACACTCACTTCTTCAATGTCCTTAGTAGTATCACTGTTAAGCTGTGGCTCTTTGAGGGGACAGTGATACTATTTTTGCTAATAATTTCTGAATATAATTTCCAATATTGAAATTCAAATGTGTTTAGCAATCAGAGTTAATGTTTGTACTGTTAGAGGTATTGCCTTGAATTTAGACCTACGATTGCGTTACAGAATTAGTTAACAATGGAATTCATCAACAAGGCCAAAAGTATCTATGTTACTAGTGTAAAACGTTTTGGCAGATGAAGTAATGAGGTATATTGATCAGAAATAGTGTCTCTTCATTTACCAGTATTGTTAACTTTGTTTCCAACAAGGTTCATTGGCTTGAACTAGGGATAGTCCTGTAAATCATTCATACAATTTTAAAGAAATGCTGAAAAATGATAACAGTCTTTAATCTGGAATAACCTTATTTTTTTCATTTTTAGGTCATAAATGGAAACATTTCTAATAGAGTATGTAGCATATGTGTATATGTAATGTTCAGAACTTCAGATTTTTAAAAGTTTCTATTTTTAATTTGAGAAAATGTTCCCAGTTCATTTAAATAAAAAAGAACTTGCTTACCTACCTGATGTTTGATTCTCAATTGTTTTATTGTGTAGACTTGTCTCAGAAGAGTTGCACTGTGAGTTAAAATCACATGAAAATGAATTTGTTTACTCTGATAAATTTCTGCTATATTTGACTTTTATTGATGACTTCAGCTTAGGCAAGATAAGAGACAAAGAATTGGAGCAGCAAGGAATGAAAAAGCATTCACTCTGTGTGAGGGAGCTTCCAACTTCCACAAAGAATGTGGTTTATGCAAAGATGGGAGGATTTGAGCTGACGAGTTGTGGAGGATATCCACATACCCTGCAGGTGCTCAAGGTATTCCCATTGGCCTCCATTGTTTCTGTAGCACAGACAGCAGAATTGCACGTTTGCCACTTCTTCAGCTCCCATATTCATTGCTGGCATTCTAGCTTAACTTATAAAAGGACAATTGTTTTCCACTGATACAACAGGCCATGAGCTGTTCCGTCTGAAGCACAGGCAGATGGAGGACACAAATGTCAGATGGGAGTGAGACAAATACTTGGCAGTGGCATATTAACTGTAATACAGAAATACACCAGAGCTCTTGAGTCCAAGCTTTGATATTCATCCTTATCTTTGTAGTCTGATTTGTTTTCATTATTACAGTTTTAAAACTTTCAGGAGATCTGTAACTGGTGTAGTTTTGAACTCTGAAACAATTATTGGAAGAAGAGATCAATTTCTTTAGTTTCTAATCTAGAGACTGCCAGTGCTGTTGTGCATAACCAAGTGTAACTAACACATTTGTTTGACGAATATTAGGAGGTCTTTGAGTGCTTGCAGTAGAGATTTGAAATCCTTGAAATGAAGTGTGAGGTGGACACCAAGATTCTTCTGGCTTGCCATAAAACAACAGAAGAGTGAATTGTAAATCATAAGTAGGTTTGTACTATTGCTGTTTCTTCTAAAACTTGCCTGTAAAGCCCCACCTCTGTTCTTTGAAAGAGACGGTCAGGAGGAACAAAGGCAAGAAGCTAAAAATGAGACTGCTACTAAAAATGTTACTAAAATAGTGTTAGAGAGGGGATTAAAAAACCAATGTCATTCTCTCTATCAAATGGTGTTCAGTCATGGGGAGCTTTGTGACATTCACTGGAAGAACAAGGTTCAGGCTACCCAGCACGGCTGGTCTGTGTGGCTCCGTCTTCAAGCAGGCAGCTCTCAAACTGGCTGGAGTGGCACAGCACCTAGCAACCCTATTGCCAAGTATTAGAGAACCTTTTTTTTTTTTTTCCCCAATTTTTTTTTTGTTGTTCTGCTTCACTATGTGTGTTAAATGAATGTTTTTTGCCTTGCTATTTTCTTTAGCGATACCTATTGAGTAGCTAGATACAAAAGTCATATTCTATTCCATTATGTATGGCCATTCTTAAACATACATTTTCTAATATGTCACAGCGACTCAAGCATAGCTAATTAATACAACACCCCTTCCAGAAGCTGGTTAGGTCAGGCTGAATGTAGCATACATGTCTTCAAAAGATGTGCCTTGCGGGGTCTTACTAACCATGAAGTACTGTGACTTGCAACAGCATGGGAGGGGTTTTTACTCCTGACCTCCTGAATGCTAAGGGAGTTACCATGATTTTCCTTAGCTCTGCTCTTAGTTGCTGCAGCAGAAACTGCTAGTACAGGACTCTGCACTAAAGTATTTCTATTCTCTTGCCTTTGTTTTATATTATTGTTACAGACCATTTATTATCAATAGGAAAATATCTGTTAAAAAAAAAAAAAAGTGAAGGGTGATAAAGAACAAGGATCTATCTGATATGCTTGGGCTCCATTCCATGCTGCTGTGGCCCGTCATAAGCGAGTTCAGTTGTCTTGCTCTTTTGGCTGAAAATAACCCATGGTGTGACAATGATGATAAAACTTCAAAATGTTTGGTTTATGTTTAGGCCTGTAATACCTTATTCTGCTAAAGCTTTATTCCTTATCTTCCTTAAATATTGCAAGTCTAAAACTCTTCCATGGCTCAAAGAATGTGCAGTTGATTGATCCATGTGTCCCCTCTGCATGTCATGTGCTGACAAAGTACTAATGTCGCATCCTTACTGTGCAAATCCAAGAAAGCCTGTTCCACAAATCAGCCTTTATTAGTAGGACACGTTTATAATTGTCCAGATGTAGCTTCATAGATTACTTTGGCGCTTCTCTCTTTTTTTTTTTCTTACTTCAGTATGGATTTACAAGCTCTGGCATGAAGATAGCTATAAAGCAGCTGGAGAAAGGAAAATATCTGTTAAAAATTGAATTTGACATGTTCATCCAGGATAGGAATGTGCTTCTTGGTTATACAACTATCATTCTGTTTTTAACTGCATTTACAAGATTTGTCTTGTTACCTTCTTGGGAGTTCACAGCTTATTTGACACTCCCTCAGGCTATAAATTATGGGCACATGCCTACTGAAGTGTGATTTATTATTTTTATTTAAAAAAAAAAACCTGTAGGTCCCAAGTTTCACCAGAAAGAGGCTTCTTTGTGTACCAAGCCTTTAAATTGCGAGCAGCCAGTTACTAATTGGTTTCACTTTTTCAGATTGTGTTGCTCAGGGATCTCCGTCAACTCATCTCACCATGAAGAGTTTTGCTCTTCTTTTCCTAGTAGTGATCTGTGGCATGGGAGGATTAGGACAGAAGCTGAAGCTGAAGAAAAGAAGCAATGGTGAAGAAATCAGATTTCGGACTAAAACCAAAGATGTTTGCACAATCAGCATAAGCGGTGATGAGGAGATGAATCTTAGAATCGACTGCAGAAGCCGAGGCATGTCCTACTGGTGTGAATTCACTGGCAAGCCATCAGTCTGTCGTGCTTTCAGAAACAATCCAAAGATTTACTGGAATCAGATCGCCGCGGAACTTAGAAAGCTCCCGCACGCTTGTGAATCCACAGAAGTGCTGAAGACCACCATGTGCCAAAAGGCTTCAACGGAGGCTCTCATGAAGCAAGTAGCTGCTGGTATGGAGCCAGAAGATCCAGCAAACCAGGATGAATCAGTTCAGAAAACTTCAATTGCTAAGAAAATAGGGAACCCTTCAATGGAACCTCTTGTAAAACCAGCCCGACATGGTCAAGGGTCTGAAAATGAAGCGGAAGCAATGAAACTGGCACGGGAACATTGCTGGGAATCCCTACATGGTGTCTGCTCCTACATTATTGGCATCTTCAGAGGTTAAGGATTTGCTTCAGGTAAAACTCCATCTTGAAGCACAGCAGAATATACCTAAGAGTAATCCTGTTGCAGTTTTATTTTACTTTCATTTTGGGGGTCTCGGAGGTGTTGACAGGGAGGTTCTAAGCTCTAAAATCCGAAGTGGCAAAGTGTGCAGTGTGGCTTCTGAGGGGCTGGGCATCCTGAGCTCCCAATTATAGCTGGGACAGCTGGTTCAGGACTCCGTGATAGCCTCCTGTGAGGTCTTTAGTATGTACCAAGAGGTACATCTGCTATTAATCCTATGGTATTTCAGTTCTAACCGTTTGAATTGGGCTTCTTTTCTGCCTCCTGGCATTCCTTCCCTCTCGTGCTGACTTGAGGATTTTAAACCTGTGAAGTGGGATAAATAACAAATGCATTAGCTAGAACAATTTAGAGCTACATTCAGAAATTGAGAGGATAAAGCTTGTTCATCAAAACTGCTAGTTAGTAGCTAACCATTTTACATTTTATAATTAGTTAGTAAATGACTTGCTGAAATGAATCAAACCAAGTGGACTGTCTTGGTTTGCTGATCTGTTTCTGTAGAGGTGATAGGGGATCACATGCAGGCTCTTGTCTGGTAGGTCTCGGGTTTTCAGCCAGGAATTAAAAAGTAAAAGCACTCACAGAAGTGATTGCTTTGATACCTGCTTTCCTTTCAGCTCAGAGATAGAAATCCAGGAACTGGCATCTAAATCTGACAAACTTTGACAGAAATGGGAATATATGCAGTGTGAACGAGCAAGTCGGTTAAAGTGGTTAGGCTGCTAATGATCTTATTTGTGCTTCATACAGCAAAGTGACTAATTTTTCTCTTTTTTTTGTATTTCAGATCAAAATTTTTACAGCTGAAGAGGGGGCCTTGCTATAGCTTAATGGTTTAGACATAAGAATTTCAGTTTAAAAATTAGTAATCTCTGTACATCTTGTAGCTGTTTTCTCTTTGCACCCCTAAAATGATACTTTTAAACAGCCCTGAAAAATGCATGAAACAGGAGTGACTGTACTTAAAGTATTGGGATGAACTAACTATTCCTCAGTCTGTTATACACCAAAGCTTGCTGCATTTATGTAACCAAGGTTCCATTTTGAGTGCTGACCTTGAATAGGTTTTTGTATGTGCCAATTCGCTTCAATAGAGATGAAAGCTGTACATGGTGCTACAGTTAGTGTAAACAATAAAACTAAGATTTTTAAAAACATACTTGGTGTGCTTTCTTAAAACTTCAAATGGTGCTACTTGCTTAAAGTCATGGTATTTGGTACTTGTTTCTTACAAGGTCATTGGTAGAATGTATAAGAGAAATTACAGATCTGAGTTATTACTTCCCCACTCTGAACATGTTTTCACTGATATGAATATATTCAATGTTCTTAAGTTTTTATTTCAGTGATAAATTTCAGCCAGCAGGGGCAAAAAAGATTGAAGAAATAAAAGTAATTTAAGAATGCATTTCTAAATGTAGCAGATTAGAAGTGTTCATCTGTGATGCATCTGCAGAGCTCAGTGTTATTAGGATCTGTTAGTAGTAATATTAATTTTGGGGTTCAGTGAATATTCTGAAAGGTAACTCGTATCTATGCACTTGGGCATTTGAATAAATCTCATCAAAGCAAGACCTAATAGCCTGTTGTCAAAGATTACAACACATTTATATTCTGGTTTTTTTAACAATAATCCTTTTTGTTCCCAAGTGAACTTTGCATCAGATATATAACTCAAAAAACTTCATACCATAGAAATTAGTAGTGCTCTATATTTGCCATTCAACTGCTTCTGCAAGATATTGTTACATTCAGAGTACTTCAACTTTACTCACAGATCTGGAATTCTCACTTCATAATTTGAGATCATGGCTGTTCAATCACTGAACTTTGTGCCTTGTTTCAAAATTGCTTGAAATAATTTTCTGTCCCCAAACCTTTTGAAATGTATGGAAAGGAACAACAAACAATGAACACAGGATCAATGCAGGAGGTTTTTTGTAGAGGGCAGAAATACATCTTGAATGCTGGTAAAATGCAAGCTTAAGCAAGTTCATATTTTTGTCAACCAGAAATCTAATGTGGTTATTACTAATTTGTAACTTCGTTACCCGTGCCAGGCTCTTGTGCTGTGAGTGAAAAGTGTAGTAGCACACCTATTCACTTATTTCTGGCATAGAAATAATTGTTTAATGCATCAAAGTGATATTTGGGAACTATTTCTCTTGATGTGTGGGGGTTTTTTTTTTCCTTGTTCATTTGCTTTTTTAGTATTTTAAAACTTCCCTTTTGTATGATGCAAAATCCCTGGTGCAGAGTGTCTGATTTGTAGTAGTATCCACTACAACAGTAATGACCTTAAAAATGAGACAGTATCTTGCACTGAGAGAAGTCTGGGTTAATTAGTCACCCACCATACTGATACAGGAGGAGAGATGAAGTTTCATAAGCTCACAGTGCATTCTGTGATTCTGTGTATATGCACTGTGCACAGAAGGCAGCAAGATTGATGCTTCATAGACCTTTGATGACACAGTCTAAAATAACGTGAATAACCGAATCTGCTTAGTTAGTAGAGGACAAATGTCACATGTGTTTGCTAGTGTACTGCTTCTGAGGGAACTCGTACCTCATTTCATCAGAGCAGAGCTCCGGCACACAGCGCTCTGTGCTTGGCGCTGTGTTGTCACGAACGACCACCTGAAGCTGTTCCACTGTTGAAACTAGAAACTAGATAATCTTGCACCAAAGGCCCTTCTTTCATTAAGCACTTCTTGTAAAATATCCAGGTTCCAGGATATATAGTTAAGCACTACATTTTACGAGAAGGTGAAGATCTTAGTACCAAGGTGATGCACAGCTTGCATTGCATTTTGTTAGGTAACACTATACACCCTCAGCAAGTCAGTTAATTACAATGATCTTGCTTTCAAAATATTTAAAATTGGTTGTTAACTGAAGTACCCAGTCTTAGTGTAACAGTGCTGTGCTTGTATCAACTACATTACCATTTAACTGTGTTTAGGACTAGAAACGTACAGTCATGACATTTCGGTTACCTGCTTGGTATGAAAGTGCTATTCACTAATGAAAAGATTAATTGAGATGTGTTTGTGGTGAGTTTAATGCAATTTTCAAGTACCTTGTGAATGGACAAATTCATTTTAGGTTAACCTCTTCGTGCCCATATATGTAAGTGCCTCACCAAATCTGCTCAAGTGGAGATGGAATTTGTCTTTATTTCCTTGACAGAGGAACGGCAAGTGAAAGTGTTTGTCTGGATTCCTGCAGCCAGGGAGACCCCTGATATCCAGGCCTGCTGCTCCTGCTGCTAATGCAGTGCAATGTGAGGCTGTCCACCTGCCTCAAAATCCTCATGTTTAGGTTCTCGCAGAAGCATCATAAGTATTTGTTGTTTCAACAAGGTAAGCCTCCAAGAAAAGCAAAGTGATGTGTTTGGAGAACCTATGTGTAAAAGAATGTGCATTTAACACATGTAGTTACTATTCAAGAAAGATAATGGAAAACTGGGGTGATGCTAATGGAGAGCCACCTAGATGGCCAGGACTGGAGCACACTTCTGTGAGGAGCAGCAAGGGAACAGGCCTTGCTCAGCTTGGAGAAGGCTTAGGGGTGACCTAATAGCTGCCTCCCAGTACTGATGAGGAGAGTTTTGACAATATGGACCTAGGCATTTCATGGAGTTGTGTGATAGGAGAAAAAGAGATCGTGGCCATAAGTTGACACAGGCGAGATTCTGACTTGGTGTGAGGAAAGACGCACTGTGAGGAGGATAAGCATAGGAGCAGGTTGCCTAGAACTGCTCTGGCAGCTCCATCTGTGGAGGAGCCTTTCAAGACCAATCGGATAGAGTTTAAGCAATGTAGTTTGAATGCAACATGACTCTGCTTTGAGCAGAAGGTTGGGCTACAGACCTCCCAACGTGCCTTCTGGCCTGAATGATTCTGATTTACAGTGGAAATGTGGAGGCATGCTTTAAAGTTCTGGCTATTTAATAACAGTCACCTCTGTTGACATCTGTGACCCCCTAAAGTGCAAAAAAAGACTCTTGGATCAGCCATTTTAATTATACCAAATTGAACAGGAGAGGAATTTCTTAAGTACTTTCTGATGGCAGATACCATCATTAAGTCGAATACATCGCCTTGGATAACATGTTCAGTGACTGTATTTTGGTACATATTTGTGTATAGCCTGGTTTTGACAGAGAAGAAAATCAGCATGGAATTCAGATATTAACACCAAACATCAGGTCTGTTTGCCGAGTATCTGAAACTAAGAAAATTGCTGTTTACAATGTGCAGTTTATTCATTTAATAGTAGACCAAACCCACACCTCAATAACACTGTTGCTTAGTCTGCCCGTAAATCATCTCAACTATGCAGTAGTGCACTCTGGTGTTTCTGGAGAGAATTGTTTAGGTATGTTGTCTCTGGTCTTTTTTACCTTGTGCATTCTCAGTTTTTCAGTAGGTGTCATAATTGCTATGGCATGGATTTTAGGGACAGATGTCTTTCACAAAAATAAGACAACAAAGGAAAAACTAAAATTTCCTAGAGTTGCCCATTGCCATTCCTGCTGCTTTAGGAGCTTAATGATGATTGCCTTTTTTCTGTTTGTGCTGCTGTTAAAATCCCTGCTTTCTCTGAAGAGGAGGCAGATGAAACACAGGAGGTCTCTTTTAGCTGTCTGCTTGTCCCATTACAGGCAAGACAATTGCTCTCATCAAACTTTACAGATCATTTTACAAAGACAAAAAGTATGTGATATGTATACAAAACCAGGAATTAAAAAACGAAGCGAAGAGAGACAGTCCGTACAATGACAAGGCATTGCTGTTATATCACGAGCACATCGTATCAGACGCACTGAGAATCTACTTACTTAATTTTCACATCTTGTATGCAACGTTAGCTGCATAAACATCAGGCAGGAGGCCAGGTGCTGAATTTCCAGAGGAGCCGTATTACGGTATGTACAGAGCAAGAGAAAAATGAAGCAGATGTCTGATTTGGTAGCGGAAGCTCATGTTCCCCTCCCCATCTCTCTGGCCTCAGCAGGTTATAAAACCATTTGCATAACCGGCTGCTCGTCAGCGGCATCCATCCTGCGGTGAGCTCCTGCTGCCGCTGGCCTTACAATGATTGTAGTCAGGAGGGGAAACAGAGGCGTCCCTTTAGGTCTGCTGGCTGCTGACCTAAAAAACTGCGTTACTCTGTCACTACTGCTGCCGCTTGTAAAAATCAATGTGCAAATGGTGAAATTGGTTGTCCTTTTATTTATGTTACCCGTGTAATGTGGTGTGTGA